>JAHBCN010012043.1:0-27499 GCA_019359885.1 Listronotus oregonensis
AAAAATGATAAAAAAAAGTATGGACACATTTCTAGAGAACGCAAAAATTAAAATACAGTCTATAATTTAAATATATATTTTTTAATATTTAGTTGGCCACCCCTTGGCTTTAATGACTGCTTGACATCTTCTTCCCATTAGCTTTGCACAGTAACTGACTGAAATTTTATGCCATTCTTCCTGCAAAACTACCCATAAATCTTCTCGGTTTTTGATGTTTCTTTTTATAATTTGGTTTTCTAAATGCCTCCAAAGATTTTCTATTGGATTTAAATCGGGTGATTGGGAAGGCCAATCCAGGAGGTATGCTTAGTATCGTTATCCATTTGGAAAATCCATACAATATTTCAACATACTTTTGAGCATCCGTATGCCCATCAATTCTGACTAACGGACTAGATCGTCTAAAACATCCCCACACCATTAGATTTCCTCCACCATGTTTGACAGTTGGAATCAAATACTTCGGGTCGAATCTTTGACCAGGAGGCCTTCTTACATACCCTGTACAATCACTCCTAAATAAATTAAACTTACTTTCTCCAATGAAAAGTACTGAAGCCCACTGATTTTGTGTCCAGTCTACCAAACTTTAATCTTGCCCTACTGTGGCGCCTGGTCAACAAGAGTTTTTTTACGGCGCGTCTACCATAAAGGTTTTGCATTATTAGGCGACGTCTAACAGTTATGTCAGAAAGGTTTACATCTGGGTATTCCTCCTTAAGTTCCTTATTAATATCAACGGTAATTTTTTTTGGTCACTTCTGGCTTTTCTTAAAATTGTTCTGTCCGTCTGTAAGGAAGTTTTTCGTGGTCTTCCACTTTTAAATGCGGGGTCTACAGTTCCTCTTTGTAAATAGCGTTTAATAATTTTATTTACAGTTTTCCTTCTTATGTCAAGACGTTTGGAAATATTAATTTGCTTTACACCCTTTTGATATAATGCAACTATTATCTGTTTAAAGCCAGAGTCATAATATTTGCACTTTGGCATTTTCAGATAATTTTGTTGGTTGTTTTATAATATAAAAATAAAATTTTTGAATTTGTTTTTTTTTAGTAAAACCAATGATTAAATAATCGGGGAAATGAGTTTATCCTGTAAAATAAAAGGTGTTCTACCATAAAATCATTCAGTTTGGCTGTGACTAGGCTCAAGAAAGAGACATTTTAGGAAAGTTTGTGCATTTTTGAGGTTAGGTCCGAGTAGGGTGTTTTAACTTAAAAACTAGAAGCTTTCGACAAAATTTGACTTTAGATTCGTGATCAGTGTCCCAAAAAATACCTGTAAATTGGGTTCATTCCCGAATTCTCCTCGAGAATTCCCGGGGAAATTTGGGCTTTGTTTCCGGGAAATAAAAGCTCGAGAAAACTCGAGAACTCGAGAAATCATATTTGAGTTATGAAATTATAAAATAAAACTATTTGCGTTTGCCGTTTGTTTTAAAACGCGCGGCGGCGGGGCCACGAGCCAAAGCGCAGTGGTACCCTTTGATCCTGCTCGCGCGCGGCCGGGGCCCCTCTGGAGCGTCGTTTTATACATAATACAATACAGTAGGTAATACATCACGTTCATTCGTGTTTCGACTCTAGCGGGTTCAGACGGTTTACAAAGTTAGTCTGGGGCTGGCACAATTTGGGGTGGTATTTGAGGCAAGCTGAAAACTTGTCATATACTTCTCCTATTAAACCCCAATGGAACTGCAGCCCCGGCGGTGGAGAGGAGGCTAAATAAACCCCCCAATTTTTAAAAATATTTATTTTTATTCCAAAAATTACCGGGAGGAATATGCAATTTTTTATATTTGTAATTGAATTTTTAAAAAAAATTAAAAAAATAGCCAGACGATTTTGTCGGGGTTTAACTTTTGCAAAAAAAATAAAAAATGTATTTGAGGAACCTTGAAATTTTTAATAGGGTATTATTTATAACTAAAAATAAGAATTCTCAAAAAAACAGATCATTTTTGGTGGGACTTTCCATATGCCAGGTGATCTAAAAAAATGATGTACAGACAGAGACAAACAACTTGCGATGCATTTAGAAACGCTATACACAAGTTGCGGTGTAAGAGAGAACGTTTATCGGCAGCTGTCTGCGTTCTTACTTGCCGCATTACTATTGGCTCTGGCGAGGTCATCGCCAATATCTATGAGGTTTCTAGTCGGAATCTCGGAATCGTTATTCTGAGTCGTATAAAATTGGGTATTACAAGTGTTTTATAAGCTTAAAATGTCTGGTGAAAATTAGATTGTGTCATTTGCAAAAAAGAGATGAAAAGTGATTGCTTATGTAGAGAAAACTCTCTAAAAAGTCATAAAATATTAGAGATCCGTAAAACATTATGGATTAAAATAAAAAATAATAAAAATTTATATTTTGTACTCAAGGTACCCTTTAGTTGTATAATTATTTTATTTCAATAAATCTGATTTTGTGATTTTATATTTTTTTATCATTACTTTTTTAATATTAGTCTTTTTAATTTTTTAACATAAAAAAAAATATTTAATTTCGGTATAAATTTTAAGTTTGAATATTCACAAAAAAAAAATAATTTTTTAAATTTTGAATTGAAAAAAAAATTTAAACAAAATTTGTTTTAAAAATAATTTTCTAAAAAAAAAGTATCTTGGAATTTGTTAAAAAAAAAAAATATTTTTTTCTCTAATGTCAAAATATAAGTAATTCATTACATTTGAATTTTATTAAAATTGACTAAATAAAAAAAATTTTTTATGATAAAAAAAAAAAAAAAATATGTCCATTAAGCACACAAAATCAACACAATCATTTTTATTAAACCATTTTTAAAAAAGCAATTTTTTTTTTTACCCGAAATTCCGCTAAAAAACCTCATGGGCTTTGTAAGCGACGTGTTCAAAGTCAATAGTAACGCGGCAATAAAAAACAGCTGCCGATAAATTTTTTTCCCTACAAACAGCTTGTCTATAGCGCTTCTCGGGCCACCCAAAACATAATTTTTTAGATCACCGGCATATGAAATCCCCCAAAAGATCTGTCTTTTTTTAAAATCTTATTTTTTAATTATAAATAATACCCTATTAAAATTTCAAGTTGCCTCAAATACATTTTTTATATTTTTTGCCTTTTGCATGGCAAAAAAACCCCGAAAAACCCACGGCTGATTTTTTTTTTTTAAAATTTTTTTAAATTTTTAAACAACATATAAAAATTATTTCCTCAAAACATTTTGGAAAAAAAAATATTTTTAAAAAAATTTGGGGTTGATTAAGCCCTTCTCTACCAGCCAATTCTTCCGTTTGGGGTTTTGGAGAAGTATATGACAAGTTTTCAGCTTTCAAATACCTCCCTTTGCCATTTTTTGGGTAAATTGTAACGCAATTTGTAGTTTCTCGACAACCCGAGAAGACCCGAGAAATTAGCCTCGAGAATTCGGACCCGAGAAATTGATAACCGAGAAATCTGATCCCTACTGTATACTAAATTTCAATAAAATTAGCCGTGGGCCCAATAAGTAAACAATTACCATTGTTTCTAACGTAGCATAAGACAATATCGCGTTTTTCTTCGTCTGAATAAACCATCTTGACCGATATTGACACATAACCTTATCGTTTATTTTTTAACAATCATCAACAAGAGTATCATCAAATTTTGGCGACATACCGCGTTGAACCCGTTTATCTGACTATTTCTTTTTAACCTGTGCTAAAGAACAGCGAGAGAGGATACACGGTAGTTAACGGTTAGTTCGCGAAAAAATGTAATATGTCAAAACAAACATTTACCTAGACAGATTGACAGGTAACTGATTTTTAAATTTATATACAAGGTACCACTATTTCTTTTTTTTTTAAAATTTTTAAGACGGAATATCTTGAAAACTAATTTTTCAACAGCCTCAATTCTATTGAGCCTATTAGAGAAATTGTTAATTGTCTCGAAAGTTGCCTTCTCTCCAATTTTGCCCCAATTTGGTAAAAGGGTTTTTTTGGGGCCCGCTGATTAAAATTTTGGAACGTTTCGTTTTCAAGATATTTATCATCAAAATTGAAAATGAAACAACCTTTTTTTTCACTAATTCCCCCTTCTTTTGAACAATTCTTGATTTTTGCCCCAAAGTGGCACAATATTTTAAAACATTTTTCCTTGTATTTTTATTTATTTAACACCTTTTTTCCATTAAAATGCGAACTTTCAAGTTCAAAAGCAGCGGCCATCTTTGCTTATAAAATCTCTAGTGTATACATGGTTGCGGCCACGTTGTGGCGTGTAAAGGTGAAGGTTTGCTATAAATGGAGAAAAGGTGTAAAATAAATAAAAAAACAAGTTTTTAAAAGGTGTTTATGAAATATTGTGTGCTAATTTAGTGTAAAAATCAATAATTCTGTGCAAAAAGAAGGAGGAATAGTGTAAATAAGGTTAGTTTGATTTTTAACTTTGATGATGTATATCTCGAAAACGAAACGTTACCGAAAAAATATTTTTTTAGATTCGTAATCAGCGCCCCAAAAAACCCCCGTAGAGGGGAGACATTTACCGAGAAATTTTCAAACTATGAAAAATTATGGACGAAAACTAATCATCCCATTTAACTGGACCTTCGAACCCTTAGTTTGGGATGCATTCACCCCTTTTTTTTTCAAATGGGAAGGGGTATGTTGTGATACATCTTTTGAAAATGTCCGCTGTTTATCTTGCTGAACACTTTTCGATGGACCACCCTGTATATATTGTTTCTAAAAGATAATTGACGTATTTTTAATTGATCACCTTGTAGTGCGTTACGTGGTACCATCGATTTTTTGTGTAAATACGTTCTCGCTCCTCATTTCCACTTTCAGAAGTTATGAAAATGTTTATCTGTACATTACTGTGTAGTTAGATTTTATTTATTTTTATTTAACGAGATAATGTTTGGATTGTTTTTTAATTGTAAATATATTATGATTACGATTTTTAATCCCGTTTTTTATTTCTTCGTATAAATATTGTTACGAGGATGGTTTGAAAAGTCCGTGCAAAGTTCCGAGAGATGGCACCACCGGGGGCGTAAAGAGGTCATGTTTAAATTAGTAATCTGTTGAATGAACGCACCCAAGTGTCAGCCATATTGGGGCTTTTTTTCGTGTTTGGCATTCGTGTGAATCGGGAAGTCGAGGATTTTCAAAAAATGGACGAAAAAGAATTTTGTGTGGTGATTAAACATTACTTTATGAAAGGTAAAACGCCTCAGGAGACTAAAGAGAAGATTGATAAACATTATGGGAACTCTGCCCTTCGTTTAGAAAAAGGTTTAATGGTTTCCAAAATTTGCGGACTGACCATATGAGTACAACTGACGCTGAACGTTCTGGACGGCCTGTGGAGGTCACGACTTCGAAATCATTGATCAAATCCATGATATGGCGATGGATGACAGAAAGTTGGTACGTGAGATTGCTAGTGCTGTGGGCATCTTGACTGAACGGGTACATAATATTTTACATGAACATTTGAACATGAGAAAGCTATCCGCAAGATGGGGCCCACGATTGCTCACGCTTGCCCAAAAAAAGGAATCGGGGAAGTGTTGCAAGGAGGTTTGCAGCTGTTCCAAAAAGAATCCCAAAAGGCTTTATGCATCGTTTCGTCACTGTGGATGAAACATGGATTCATTACTATATCCTGAGCCCCAAAAACAATCTAAGCAATGGGTTACCAAGGGGGAATCTCCCAAAAAAAAGGGAAGACCGTTCCTTCGGCCGGAAAGGTTATGGCGACTGTCTTTAGGGATTCGCAGGGATAATCCTCATCGACTATCTGGAAAAGGGTAAAACTATTACAGGTGCATATTATTCATCATTATTGGACCTTTTTTAAAACCGAGCTGCAAAAAAAAAGCCCACAAGAAAGTCCTTTTCCATCACGACAACGCACCAGCCCCACCTCCCCCAAAATTAAGGAAAAAAGGGGTTTCCAATCGTTTCACTTTCCCCCCCATTCCCCCGACTTGGCTCCATCGGACTACAAAGATTCTATTCAAACGAGGAAGTGATTGCAGACACTGATCGATATTTTGCAGATTTGGGGCAAATCCTATTTTTTGGGGAAAGGTCAACAAACTGAAACATCTTTGGGGCGAAGTGTATAAGTCAAAAAAAGGGACTATGTAGAAAAAAAAAAAAAGGTTTCCCCCAAACAAGTAAGTAGTTTTTATTTTTGCGGGGGTTTTTTAAATCTACCCCGTACATCTTAAAAAAAAAAAAAAAAATGGAGGTTTTTTTTATTAAGCTTATAAGAGTTTTTTTCACATTAATGAAAATTAAAAAAAAAACTTCCTGGGTTTTACAAGATGAACGTTTTTTTAATTTTTTTTGTGATTATTCTGTGTTGGATTTGTTTGGTTTCATTGTTTTTTCCCTTGAGTTTTTCCCACAGTTCGCAGACGCGCTAATTTCCCCCCCAGCTTGGGGGGGGGGCGGATAAGGGGGTTCGTACGTAAAGAAAGGGGAATTTAAAGGTGTATGGAAGCCCAATGCTATGGCCCATTAGATAAAAAAAAGTCCAGCCCAGTATGAAAATAACTGTCAGAGTTGGCCCCCCCGATTCTGCGCAATAAAAAAATTTCCCACGAAAAATTTTAATTTTGTTTTTTAAAATGATAAATCAGTCTAAATTAGAACACATTATAATTTTATGAGACCCCGGGTACCTTTTTTTTGGTTGATAAAAAACCTTTTATTTTAGTGATTAGTGTTTTTTAAATTTTTTTCCCAAAAATTTTTGGGGGTTTTTGTTTTTATTTTAATATCGTAACAAAATAACTATAGGTTGTATGGTTTTGTCTTGCAAACCCAAAAGGGAACATACCCTTTTTTTAATTTAGGTAAGTATTTTTTTTATTTAAATTAGGTGCTTCTTATAAGACGTAACGTTAGGAAAACCCAATAAATAATAATATATCAATTATGAATAATAGAAAATTGAAATTTCATAGGAAATATTAGTGAGCAAAGTAAGGCAATCTTAACCATCTTTTAAATGATTTCCACAATTTTTTGGGGATTTCTGTGGATTATTAAATAGAAATAAGGTTTACATTTAGGTACTTTTATTTCATTTAATAATTTAGACCTCTTAAAGGATAAAAAAATTTTGATTACTGAGCAGACCAGGCAAATTTTAATATAAAGGTCCCTCTAATTGAATGAAAAAGTAAAATTTTGGAGGTTTTTTGGGGGGCTGATTACAAATCTAAAAAAAAAAATTGGCAATGTTTCGTTTTCGAGATATTCATTTAAAAAAATTGAAAATTAAACTAACCTTATTTAAATATTTCTCCTTCTTTTTTACAAAATTCTCGATTTTTAAATAAATTGGCACACAGCATTTCACAAACACTTTTTTTAAAAATTTTTTTTTTTTTATTTTTTTCCCTTTTTTTTTATTTTTATTTTTTAGGCAAATATGGCTGCTTCCTTTTTTAAATTAAAAGTTCGCAATTTAATGGAAAAAAGATGTAAAATAAATAAAAAAAAAAAGGTTTTAAAAAAGGGTTTATAAAATATCGGGGCCCTTTAATGTAAAAATCAAGAATTGTGTACAAAAAGAAAGGGAAATTAAAATTGGAAAATTGGGGGTTAATTTTAACCTTTTTGATGGAAAATCGGAAACGAAACGTTGCCCCCAAAAATATTTTTTTTGATTTGTAATCAGCCCCCAAAAATTTACCAAATTTGATCAAAAAAAGGAGGGGCAACTTTCGAGACAATTCCATTTGTTTAAAAAAAAAATTTGATTTTTTTTGGGTTTTTAATCTTGCATTATCAACTTTTTTTAACTCGACATACTGTAAAACATAATATTTAACGGATACTGTTACAATGGATATAAAAAGGACCAAAAAGGGTTCTAAACATTTTTTTAAACCCGTTATTCTGTCTCTTGGGGAAGTTTGTTTTTAGAAAAAAATATGCCTAAAAAAAGTTATAAAAATTTTTTTTAATGTACAACCCAGAATCTTAGGATCAGATTAAAAACCCCCTTTTCACTATCTTTTTCCCCTTTTTTTTTCCAAAATTTGGTGATAAGTACATAATACTATCATACAATGTTTGAAATTTATGTTAAAAAAAAAGTGTTTTTTTTTTTTTACAAAGATTTTTTTGGAAAAATACAAAAAAATTTCCCAAAAAAATCGACCATTTAAATAGAAGGCAGTAAAGTGGCGCCATCTATTCTTTCCATATTATATCAAAAAGATATAAAATCTAATATTACACAATAATTTTAAATATTCTATAGTAGTATCCTTTAATAACCAACAATCTTATGCAAAAAAAAAAAAAAAAGTGAAGATGGAATTTGACATTTGGGTGTCAATTTTATAGATAGTAACAAAGAATTAGGGGAAACCGGCCTTGACCTACTATTCATTGCGCAAATTCCGCGGGGCCAACCCCTATTCCCGCTGCCCTGCACGCCTGGACAATTTTGTTCTACAGTATTGGGCTTCCATAAAAAATTTTAAATTCCTTAACGTGAAGCCAGATTTTCTTTTAGAGAAATTACTAATTGGGTGAATCAAAACAAAGCTACTGTAATGAGATGTTGTCGAGCGTGGTTGCAAGAAGGCCGAAATTGACGAGTTAGAGGTATTGGACGCCAAAGACAGACAACAGATCGACAGGATCTTTATTTGAGGCAACTAGCACTTGCAGATCGATTAGGGAGAGACTTAAATGAATGGAATATGGAATGGAACTCAGTCGTGTTCAGCAATGAGTCTAGTTTCTGTTTGGGCACACATCGATGGTGTAGCGCACATATGTGTTAAGTGCATATTAAGTAGTTTTGAGAAAAAGTAAAATGAAAGTTCAGGGACCTAGAAAAATTAAGATTATACAAAATTTTCTTTTAAATATGCATAGAAGTTATTGTAGATATGTTTTCAATTGTTTATTGGTAAATAAACTAAAATACATAATTTAGGGATATAGTGAAAATAATTTTATTTCTCTAATTTCTGCAGTTAACAAAATTTGTGCTCTATATAACGTTTATAGAGCCATTATGATTTAGTCAGAAGCAGGTGATAAAATGAGTTACAAGCACAAATATTTTAGTGTTTCTGAACATTTATTAAAAAAACAAACGAAATGAAGTACAAATTCTCTCTTAGATCATTTAAATGAACATTTTTATTTAACAGAAATTAAAATTAATCGGATTCACCTTGACTGTCTTCCAATGATGGTCCATTTTTTGCTTCAGGAATATCATTAATGAATTGTGAGTAATCTTCCGGAATGATTTGTGCTTTCAGTAACGATATCAAATCCGTTTTCTTTTTTTGTGATACTGGCAGCCTAGCATCTTACCTTTTTGATAATTCTAGTGGCGTCCAGCTACTTTTTTTTCTTCCAACCCTACGTCTTGATGTGACATTAATTTCTAAAAAGTTTGAATCAGAAAGGCAGTATTTGTATTGTATTATAAAAGGTTTTTCTTTCTGAAATCTTAACCACTTAATGCTTAGCCAGTTCACTTTTTCATTGTCAGTATTTTGGGTCGTGTTAACAACTACATTGTTAGTAAGTTTTTTTAAATCAAAGAAATCATTGAACTTTAAATTTTCTACGTTATACGGCCTTCTTCTAGCCGCTGAAATCAGAAGACACAATTCTCTGGTACAATAAATTTTCTTATGTCGTCTAGCTCTCTCAATTGTCGCATGCATCGAATCTGCCTCTAAATACGAGTAATCAGACTCCATAAATTTTAAATCAATAATATTCAAATGTTCAATTTTGTTAACGGCAAAAAGCATGGCCGTTGCCACATACTTATTCCTATTCTGTCCCCCACAAGTGTCAGAAAAGGAAGCTACATGGGAAACTGTTACAGGCAGGGAAAAAAGATATTTTAGGAGGCTGTTCCGATTTCAATACTACCTTTTTGACCATGTGTCTCATCCCATACATAGCAGTAGCCATTTGCATTCGAAGCATCATAGATGGTGAAATTATACACGTTAAGCTTGTGCTTGTAATAAATTTGATTGTCTCCTGCATGGGGAACTGACAAAATTGCCTGGAGATCAAACGATATGGATCTAAACGTTTTTCCTTTTTCAGCGGCTGCCTTTTTCTTATCCGCTTCCTTCATATCCATTGCTTCTTTTTCTTTCTTCTTATGCTTCTGATGTTCTTCCTCTAGAACAGCTTTATCTTTTGCGTTCTGGTAGGCGTTGCAGTGGAAGCATTGATCCTTTTTTGGGATATAGAATGCTAACGAAGGTTCAATATTATGAAACATTTTTTGATAAACAAATTTTGAAACAGGCTGTATACTTTTTTCAGGACAAAATATATCTGTGTATAATCGATACATAATACAAATGTTTAGATCTGACGAAAGGTAGTGTTTCTGCGTATCACGCCTACTATAATGAGACTCGATTTTTGGAAACTGGTTAATGTGTTCTAAGACGAAGTTTTTGGCTTGTTGAGTTGTTACGTTGAAAGGCTGAGAATCTTTTCTTTTATCATATCCGGTAAATATGCCTGTTTCACTCATATTTTTAGCACAAGTTTCTACTACTCGGCGAGAAACTGCAAACGTACTACAAAAAAATTGTTTACAAACTCTTTGGCGGTCGCCATTTGAGTCATTTAAATAGTAATTTCTAGATGTCAGTCTATTTTTGGACTTTGGATTGTTCGTTTTTCTTGAAACAGATACATTTTCCATTCTGGAAGTCATGTATATTTTTTGGCATGTGTAGTCTGATAGACTGTAATATTCTTTGCAAATTCTTTCTCCCTGTATATCCGATATTTTTTCGTTACATTTGAAACGACACTTACTACAATCAACTTCTCCAGGACGTTTCTTCAATATTTTCTTTCCTTTTCTATTGACCTACTCTTTTTCAGACACTCTAAGTTTTTTTACAATTGATCTTTTCCATTGTTCTTTGTCAGCCCTTTTTTTTTTTTTTTCTGCTTAAGCTTTTTTATTAATTTGGGTTTTTAATTCAATTTTTTCTGAGGCATTTTCGTCGGTATCCACTTCTTCATTTGACAATTTATAAACTTGAACTGTCTGCATAAGGATCGGGAAACTTCTTCAGAATGATACTCCTTGTGGGAAAATTTTTGAGGGGCCCGGGAGTGGCTCATCTTGTTGGGGCACAATAACTGATTGGATTTATGTTTTTTTTTGCTTTCAATTTTTTTCTGATGTCTGAAAACAAACAGAATAGGCTGATTACTTTTTTCGAAGAATGAATTGAAAAGGAAAATTAACTCAATTAAGAATATGAATATACTTACTTTGTTTCTCTTTCGAGTCTAGCAGGTCTACATTTTTTGAACAGTCAAATATTTGTACGTTTTTTGTTGGAACTTTTTAAATCAGGTACCTGTATTGGCTAGTAAAAACAATACATTAAATTAATACACATTATTTCATCTAAACAGTACATTAAGTTAATAAGCTATTATAGAAATAATGTTTGGTTTTTCTTTTTTTAATATTCAAGCATTCTATACTTTAGCAACATAAGCTTGTTGCTCACTGTTTTCCTTCCGAGTCCTGGAATTCTGTGTTAGCATTATGGAGTTGAACAGTTATTTTTTATGAGCGTCATTGAAACGTGTTTGTGTGTAAGCTGAACCATTGAACAGCTTCTTGCACTCATTATATTATTATTATTGGTAAAATATGAACACAACATTGATATGCCCCGGCTATTTAACCTCACTTTTAAGTAACAACGTGGTAAGTACTCAGCTGATTAATTTTAACGGGGCAGAGCTTAATAGTACAAAGGTGATAAGTGCACTTGACACATGTGTGTTAGAAATCTGCAGTTCATTAAGTTTGTGACACAAATATTAGATGGCGCTACCGATATTAAAATAATAAATTTCACTTAGCACATTTGTGCATATGGTGACCTTGTATTGCGTATTGCAGTTAACTCATTTTTGCGAAAAAGTGCACTTGGCACATTTGTGCGCTACACCATCGACATGATGGCCGTGCAAGAGTAAGGAGGAAACGTGGGTAAAGACGGAACATCAATTTTCCATCGAACGGCATATTCATCGCACTATGGGTGTTATGGTATAGAGATTGCCCTTTACTTACGGCAGCAGGTCACGATCGAGGATTTGAAGAAGGTATGGAAACCCAATGCTATGTCCAGCCCACTATGAAAATAACTATCAGAGTGAGCCCCGCAGGTCTGCGCTATAACAAAATTCCACGAAAATATTTTAATGTCTTGCCTACTTACACACTGATAATCCATGTGTGATTAGGCACCACATTATACTTTATGAGAACCGGAGTACCGGTTTTTGGTGCAACGGCGCGGCGCGTATGAAACTCTATCCGCCGTCAAGCAAATTTCATGTTTTTGTTGTCGATTTTGTCATTTCGTTTGTGGTTTGTGCCGTATTAATTTCGATTGTTTTGCTTTGTGTGATTATATTTTGTGATTTGCAGAAGTTTTTTTTGGATTGATAAAAACGTTCTTATTTTAGTGATTAGTGTTTATTAAATTATTGACTATAATTTTGTGTTTATTGTTTGTTACTTATAATATCGTAACAAACTGCCTAGAGGTTGTATGGTTTTGTCTTGCAAATCCAAGGGTAACATACCCGGCATCTTTTTTCTTTAGGTAAGTATTTCTTATATTTAAATTAGGTGCTTTTTATGGGGGACTTAACGTTAGGTAACTGAATAAATAATAATATTATATCAATTATGAATAATAGAAAATTAAAATTTCATAGAAAATAGCAGTGAGAAAAGTAAGGCAATCTTTAACTATCTTTTGAGATGAACACCAGAACGTTTGTGTATTTCTGTGGATTATTAAAAAGAAGTAAGGTTTACATTTAGGTACTCTTATTTCATTAAATAATTAAGTACATTCTTTTTAAGGATCAAAATTATCAATTACTGGGCAGACCAGACAAATTTTAATATATACAGGTCCCCCTAATTAAGTAAGAAAGTAAAATTTTATGTTAAAAGTTCTTTGGTTTTTCTGTATTTGTTTAAAAATAAATAATATTTTGGTTTCTCAATCTCTGTAAAAAATTCCATACTTCTTGTTAAATTTGTTTATGATACCTGCATGAGGTATTTTATTTTATTGTACTTTTAAACAAATTATAAAATTTATAAAATGTATGTTCCTAAAACACAAATAACCAGTTCAAATTATGGAATTTTTTAATTTTTTCTTGACCCTTGCCGATTTTGATGATTTTTTGCATACAGAGGTGCTGGTTACGAATCTAAAGTAACTTTTTTTTTAAGTTTTATTTTTCAGATGTCAATCTTTAAATAAGACAATTAGATTAAACTAATTTACACTATCTTGCACTTCTTTTATCACAAAATTGGTACATAAAACTATTATACAATGATTGATATTTATTTTAAAAAATCGTGTTTTTATTTATTTTACTAAGATTTTTGGTAAAAATACAAAACTCCCAAAAATATCGACCATTTAAATAGAAGGCTGTAATGTAGCGCCATCTATTCTTTTCATATTTAATCAGATGATATTAAATCCAATATTACACAATAATTTTAAATATTCTATAATAGTATCGTTTAATAACCAATTGTTGGTTGGTTGTGGAAAAAATAAAAAAAGTGAATGTAAAGTTAGTTTGAATTTGGCGTTTGATGATGTCAACTTTATAAATATTAACAAAGAATTATGAAAGTGCGGACCTGACCTACTATCCATTGCGCAAACTCTGCGGGGCCGATTCCCCTATTCCCGCTGCCCTACACGTCCAGACAATTTTGTTCTACAGCATTGGCCTTCCATATACCTTCAAACTTCCTTGGTCACGATTAGTGTTTATTCGATGTAGCATGACTGCCCTGCGCTATATCCACGAAGTTTTACAACCAAATCTGCTTTCCTATTTGGAAACATTGCAAGATCCAGTTTTTCAGCCGGACAATGCACGACCTCATGTCGCACGTGTTAGTTTATACTTTTTAGAAGCGTCCGGTGTAAATTTGCCTCAGTGGCCTCCTCGATTTCCAGACCTTTCCCCCATCGAATATGTATGGGATATAAGTGGGAAAAGAAGATTGCAAAATTCACCGCACCCTTCACAAACATTCTTGTCGTTTTTTTATAAGCTACATTTTTGGTAGGTTTTTCGATAAAATGCTTACTTTTCAGGGGTGGCATTCACCCCCAGGGAAAAAGCACCTCTCGGCACAATGACAACTTTGAATTAGAGAGTAAGTGGAATCTAAATCCATATTTTCATGCAAATCGTTGCTGTTTTTTGAAAATCTGGAAGAAAAGTGGTCATTGACCGGACAACAATGTTTCAAAAAAAAAAAAAGACTGTATCTACCAAATTCCTTGTGAATGTGGTAAAGTATACATCGGGGAAACAAAAAGACCACTAGAAATTAGAGTTTAAGAACACAAAAAACATACGGAACGAGGTGAAACGTCGAAATCAGCGATTGCCGAACACGCATGGTCAAAACAACACCGTATATAATGGTCGGAAACAAAAATTGTTCATAAAGAAACCCACTGGAAGAAAAGAAAATTTAAAGAAGCTGTAATAATTGCAAACACTCAAAATGTATTTAGCAAACCTAGTGTAGACATTCCAAATATCTGGCTGCCGTTGCTGAACCGTGACAAGTCGGTCAAGCTTCGATGAACAACGTATAGTATATAAGGTCGTAGCTTTTAAGAATAGTTTTAGTTATCACTTGAAAACGGTTGGAGATACATCACTAACCGAAACGTTGTGTATCAATTAACAAATAAAGACAATGGAAGTCCAAGATTTTACAGCTCTGTTTTCTTTTAAACCTTAAAAAATTAAAATCAACAAAGACTTTTTTGTGAATTTCTTAAATATTGCCAAATTTTTTAGTGATTTTTCAAATATTTTACTCTTTATTAAATTTTGAACAACGGATAGTATATAAGGTCGTAGCTTTTAAGAATAGTTTTAGTTATCACTTAAAAACGGTTGGAGATACATCACTATCCGAAACGTTGTGTATCAATTAACAAATGAAGACAATGGAAGTCAAGATTTTACAGCTGTTTTCTTTTAAACTTTACAAAATTTAAATTTGAAAAGCAAAGATTTTTTCGTTAATTTTTTTAATATTACCAAATTTTTGATGATTTTCCAAATATTTTACTCTTTATTAAATTTTCCTGCATCTCAAGCATTTCATATATTTTTTTAATTCTTGCGGCAAAATAGATTTCGAAAACTTTTCTCGCAGACAGAAACACGTAATCAGCATCCCTTCCATTCGTTCCACGCATCATTTTGCGTAGATCCGACGGGATCGGGATGAAAATCAATAGAAATTCTCGTATTCGCAGCGTCATGTAGTAAAGTAGACGGGCGCGTAGAGACGTTATTATTTAGGAAAAATGCTTCGTTTAGGGCATAGAGCAGTGCTTACAATAGAACTTTAATACGTTTGCTAAATAGAACAGTTTTTCGTTAAAAACATAACCCTCAAATTCACAAAACAACCCGCGCGCGAAGCTAGGCTAAAATCTCTAAAACCTCAGGTAAAGCGTCTTATGTTGATGGCATACAGGGTGACTATTTTTCGATACTTTTATGGGATTTACTTTAAAAATGATGATTTTTTGGTTTATAGCTTTTTTAAAACAAAAGTGAACTTATTTTTATATATGCAGTGTCACCCATAAAGTCCGCATCAAATGGGAAAATTTTTCCATAATTATTTTGTATCAATTTTTTCTTTTTGCCAAAAATTTTTTTTGCTTCAAAAATCATGCAAAATAATGTATAAAAGGATAATCACGTGACTTTTTTAGCTGTCAAATTTGACATTTTTTTTAACCGCAAAATAAAGCATTATCTTTCAAAATTTTGAAAAATGGTATAGGGAAAAGTTGCAATTTTTTAAAATTTACACCCATGTACCAATTTCTAGCTATATGTACAATTTTTATTTTCCCAACTTTTTGGTTTTCTACTATACCGGGTGGTGAATCGTCAGACTGGCCATAGGAAATCCCATGTAAATTTTGATACATTGAAATATTGGCTCCCCTATTGAATTTACAATAAAATTGTATTAGACTATTTTAAAGACGTTGATAAGATTAGCTCACATTCTAAATTTCTTTTTTTTTCTGACAAGGCAATTAAAAGTTATTAAAAAAAAAACTATTTGTAAAATCGTTGCATACCTGCTACATACCTTAATGAATCCACCAGTAATAAATAAAATGTCTTGTCAACTTTTTAATTGACGTTTTACTTTTAATACAGTAGTTATTTCAAAATGTTTTTTCAGTATTGAAGAGAAAATAATAATGATTAAATGGTATTACATGGAAAATAGTTATCGAAGAGTATACGACATGTTCTCTACGTTTTTTCCTGACAGACACATTCCAAGTAAGACAACAGTTCAAAATATCGTTCATAAGTTTGAGACAAAAGGTACTGTTATTAATAAATGCAACTGCTTAGAGCGAAATAATAATGTACTCGATGGAAGAGCTCAAGAAAATAATGCCGATTTGGATGTTTTAATTCATCTAGAAGAAAATAGGAATTAGCACCAGGCTTCTTGGCAAAGTTGTGGAAAGGATCACAGCGCAATACTACGCAAATTAAAGAAACATAAATATCATTCGTACAAATATCAAAGACATCAGGAATTAAGGGAAGGCGATGAGATCCGAAGAGCAGATTTTTGTTTTAAAGTTTTGGAAATGGCAGATAACGATAGGGACTTCTTACGCAATATTTGTTTTAGTGACGAATGCACCTTCACATTAAACAATGAACCAAACGTTCAAAACATCAGATACTGGAGCAAAGAAAATGAACACAGATTTGTATCTACAAGGACTCAATACCCTCATAAGGTAAACGTTTGGGCGGGTATATTTGGATATCGGATTATTGGACCTTTTTTTCTTGAATCACAATTTGGGAACACAAACTTTTTTAGAACTATTACAAAACCAAGTGGGGCCGGCATTGGAAGAAGTTGCACCTGACAATCAAGACATTTGGTTTCAAGTGAATGGTTGTCCTGCACACAATTCACAAGAAGTAAGGGAATATGTTCAAAATGTTTTCAATGGACTCACTATAGGACTAAATTACACCATAAATTGGCCAGCTATATATGATGCAGGTACTTTATTCAAGTACTTTATAATGGTACTCGAATTTCTATATTACTTAATTGCTCCAAAATGCAGTGACACTATTTAAATGAAGCGGATATTTTAAAACTGCTAAGGTTTTCATGGCCCTTAAATTTTTACAAAAAATATCACATTTGGTTTAACTCCTGATCTTTCGCCAAACGACTTCCACCTTTGGGGTCATATCAAAAATGTTATTTATACAAATTTGAGTTATCAAAATTTAGCGGCGTGCGATTGACTATCGGCATTTCAACTTCATAATGTAAGAACTGAATTTTATAACCGTTTAGGAAAATTGCTTAGCAGTAAACGGAAGGGCGGTTTGAGCATCTAATTAAAAAACATTGGGTTTTTGTTTTTTTTGTGTTGTGTTAAAACGTATTTTTAAGGCATTTTTGAGTGTGTTTTTCACCTTCCTATAAAATTGTTCACTTATGTAAAAACCTCATTATGTAGTTCAATGTAATTACTTGTATTTAATTAATGGTTCAACCATTATTTTCTCTTCAATACTGGAAACATGTTGAAATAACTAATACAAAGAAAAAAGTGAATTAAAAAGTTGACAAGACATTTTATTTATTACTGGTTGGGTTCATTAAGGTATGCAACGATTTTACAAATAGTTTTCTTATAACTTTAAAATTTCCTCATCAGAAAAAAACGAAATTTTTGTATGTGAGCTAATTTATCAACGTCTTCAAAATAGTCAATACAATTTTGTTGTAAATTCAATAGGGAGCCAATATTTCAATGTATCAAAATTTTGGGATTTCCTATGGCCGTCTGGGGATCACCACCCGGTAAGGAATTATCGAATTTATTTAAAAACCCTCTAAAATTGGTTTTTTTTAAATTTAAAAATTAGCTTTTAAATGTGATCCTGATACTTAATAATGCTGGTACAAATAATTTTGTAAAAAATTAAAAAAACCCCAATGAAATAGCGTCAAAAATTGTCAAAATTTAAATTTTATAAAACAAACCCCTTTTAATTTTTTTATTATTAAATAGTTACATTAAAAAATGAAAAAAGTTATAAAATTTTTGTTAATTTAAATATGGAATTTAAAAAGCTTTTTTAAAAAAATTTTAAATGAATGTTAAAACAAAAACCCTTGCATTAACGATTGATCCTAACGCAAAATAAAGAAAAAGAGTATCTGAAAACATTTGGAAAAAAATTAATGAAGTAAAATTCTGTCACGTCAAGAAAGCAGTTGTTAAGCAATTGTTTATTTTTGTTATTTTATAATATTTTTTCCCAAAAATGTTAACATTTTATAGAAACATATTATAAAATAACACAAATAAAAAACTGCTTTCTTGACGTGACAATATTTTTTAAATTAATTTTTTATTTGGGGGACCCTACTAGGGATATAGCAATGGACCCGGGCGAATTTGCGATTACCCTTTTGGGACTGCAGCCGAGGTTCGCGCACCAACCGGCGGGCTTTCGTTCAATCCTAGTAATTTTTTAACACGAACGGGTTGGGAAAGTACTGCCGTATTTCATGTTTTTCATATTATTTACGCATGTAGGAGATAAAATTCGCTAATTTCTTATCAGAGTTTTTTTGAATCAAAACAATAATAAAATTATTGTTTCGATTCTAGGAAAAAAAAATGTTATTCTAAAAAATCCCCAAATAAAAATAAAAAAATAATTCTACATAAAAAAATTAAGTAAAAACAAAAAATCTAAATAACTTAATTAATGAAGCAAGTATTCAAACAATCCACCGCCTTCCGCTAAACAATGTCCTAAGCGATCATAGAAACTTTTTTGAGCATTGTTTAACATCCAGGTGAAATTTGTTTGAAAAACATTGCAATTTTTACAGCAATTCATCAAGATTCATAGCCGATTACCAATAAAAATTTTGGATTTTGCATAACCCCAAAGAAAATAATCGTTAGGAGCCAGATCAGGAGAGCGAGCGGGCCAGGGTATTGTAGCTTTCAATCCAGCAAAAAGGACGGTTTGGAAAAGTATTATTTAAATAATCCAAAACCAAACGTGTATTATGTGCTGGACAGCCATCTTGTTGAAACCACACTTCATTAAATCGAGGCCTTTGCCAATCGTCTAATTTCTGGAACTATTTGCTTTGCAAAAGATCCAAATATTTTTGACCAGTTAAGTTACCACCAATGAAGTATGGCCCAATAACATGTTCCCCATAAATACCGTTTCAGACATTTACCTTTTGAGGACGCTGATTTTTAAAAGTTCAAAATACCCATGTAAATTTTCCTGAGCCCCAATAAGGGGTGTGGTGGGATTATGCCTACCATGGAGGGGAAAATGTGGACTAATCAGTAAAGACAATGTTTCGAATAAAATCTTCATTTTAATTTGCCTTATTCATCATGTTTTTACAAAACTCCATTCTCCTGATATTGTCCTCAGATTAAAATTTCTTGGGTTTTTGAACTTTGTATAAACCCGATACTTATTTTTTATATTCTCCTTTTTTTACTTAAATCAACCTCATCCGCAAGCGCACGTGTTGACAAAGTTGGATTTTTATTAATTAATGCCAACATATTATTTTTTTTTCGCTTCCCGTTCCTCATTAACTTCTTAAACGTTTCGTATTTTAGGGTTTTTCTGGGGCGCACCCGTATTTTTGGAAATTATTTATAATTCTTGAAATAGGGTGTGGCCTATTAGGATAATTCTCAGCAAATATATTTTTTACCCGCTGTAAAGAATTACCCCTATAATACCACTGAACAATTTTAACTTTTTCCTCAATTTGATAAATATCCATTTTAGGTTTTAAATGTTAAGGATTTTTGAAATCACACGTGTTCTTACCTTAAATTCGCCAGGCGAAATAATTTTGATACATTTATAACTCCCAACAAACTGAAAATTGTGTTACTTTGTTGTTTCTTACTGAACAAAAAAGAATGCATACACAAATAGCGGACGATTGCAAATTCGTCCGGTCCATTGCTATATACCTAGTAGGGTGCCCCTGTCTGTATGTTGCGTTACGATCAATCGTTAATGTTTTTAACATTGCACTTAGAGTTTTGAAAAAGCATTTGAATTACCAGTATTTAAATTAAAAATAATTTTATAACATTGTCCGATTTTTTAATTTAACTATTTAATAATAAACAAAAATTAATTGTGTTTTGTCAGTTTTTGTAAAAATTATACCACATTTGCATCAAGTTTGACGCTATTTTATTGGGGTAATTTCTATTTTTGTACAAAGTTATTTATACCAGCATTATTAAGTATCAGGATTAATTTAAAAGTTAATTTAAATAAAAAAAAATAATTTTAGAGGGTTTTAAATAAATTCGGATAATACTTTAAAATGGTAGAAAACTACAAAAACTTGGGAAAAAAAAAAAATTTACTAGAGGCTGAAAATTGGTACGTGGGTGTAATTTAAAAAATATGCAACCTTTTCCTATACCATTTTCAAAATTATGAAAAATAATGCTTCATTTTTTTGATTTTTTGAAAAAAATGTCAAATTTGACAGCTAAAAAGTCACGTGATCATCCTTATATTTATTATTATTTTAATCAGGGGCGTGCCGACAGGGGAGGCCTCGAGTTAATTTTTTTAAAAGTCATATTTTTGTAGTTTTCTTTAGAAGTTCTGATTCAGCGGTATAAATAACATAAAAAGGGTATTCCTGGTGAAAACTTGTCAGGCTAGCCGTTTTCGAGAAAACACTCTTCAAAGAAAATAGTGCACATGCATGGTCGCCCAATCAAAAAGGGAATTCCGGCATTTTTTGAAAAGCGAGAACAATATTCTTTTTATTACACTGTTATTAACACAATTATAATCAAATAAACTATATTTTTGAACTTTATGTTAAATTCGTTTACCGCAGAAATATAGCGTTTAATAAAAATGTGAACAAATTAAATCGAAGCTTCCCCTTTCGGTACGCCCCTGATTAAAAAAATAATTTACCAAAAAACACTAAAGTGCCTACTATTAAAAGCAATTTATATGCCAAAACTTAGATGACCATCTAAAACGGTTCCAGAGATATAAAATAGAACCCCTGTATCCTGGTGCCATCTTTAAATCGCTATAGCAAATTTATGACGCATTTGCGGACCTATGTTGATATGAACTTTTCTTCATAATTTAACATGTAGAATCATCCCTACAATTATTCGAACGGTATTTCCGGACACCCTGTATACAGGGTGTCCCAGAATATGTGGGCAATCTCTCGGAATTTAAAAGAAAACCTGAAAATATTATGACCCATAAACTTTTTTCCTACGAGCCTTCCTTATGGAGATACAGTTACATATCGGACGACCCTGGAAATCGTTTTTTTAACTTTTAAAATACTTGGCGTAATTAAATATTTTTTTTAATATAATTGTTACTAGATAAGTCTTCTTTAAATGAACTTATTAAATCATATTTGGCTTATTTAGTTGGCCAGGGACATACTAGCTCTGACACAATAATAGCAATTTTTTTAACACCCTGTATGATAAAGGCTCAAATATATTATTTTTGGATAGCTTTAACCTTAAACTTGGAAAAAGGTAGTCTTGATTGACATCGATAAAATCAACTGTTTGGTATTTTTTTACATTATACAGGGTGTTTTCTAATTGTACGTTAATATTAGGGGAGGCAATTTTTGGGTCCATTTTAAGAAGAAAACTTTATATGAACGTATGTCTTAAACGTCTTAATTTTTAAGATAGAGGGTGGTAAAATTTTAAAAAATAAATTATGTATCATTAATATCTGTAATACCACTTTAGATATTTTAATGAAATTTGGCATACTTGTTCTATGTATCAAGAAGCATTTTGTAGTGTACCACATTTTTTTTATTTGACTAATAGGTAGGTCAAATTATGTACGAACGCCACTGGTGAAAATTAAAAGAATGGGGTACACTAAAAAATACTTCTTGATACATAATACTTTTATGCAAAAATTTCATTAAAAAAATCTAAAGGGGTATTACAGTATTAATAATAAATGATTGATTTTTTTAAATTTTACCCCCATTTTTTTAAAAGGGGTTAAGACATTTAGAAATACTTTTCATATGAATTTCTTCTTAAAATTGACCCGAAAATTTTTTTCCTAAATTAGACGTACAATTTAGAAAAACACCCTGTACAGGGTGTCCTTTTTTTCGTGTGTTTTTACGGGGTTTCTCGCTTATGAGTGAAGTTACAAAAGATGCGGTTTTCGCGACCCCCGTGCACCTTTATTTCCAAACAAAAGATGCCGCAAACAGATTTGTCCTAGCCCCCTTGTTTTTCGCTACAGGGTGATTTCAAAAAAAGTTGTATTTTCGGTTACCCCTCTTATCCGGTATCTGATAACTTATCGAAAAATAAAAACGGCCGCTTATAGAATTTTTTACGCAGAATACGGGGGCGTACTTGAA
The DNA here is from genome assembly GCA_019359885.1 of Listronotus oregonensis. NCBI lineage: Eukaryota > Metazoa > Arthropoda > Insecta > Coleoptera > Curculionidae > Listronotus > Listronotus oregonensis. The sequence continues at coordinate 22,631 of JAHBCN010012043.1, forward strand.
ATTTTCTCGGATTTACTTTCTTTGAGATTTTAAACCAAAGTTTTTTTTTAAAAATGAAAACCCCTATATTTTTTTGTCATATTTTTCCCATGAGGGCTTTCTAAAAATGTAATATAGTCAAACTTATTTTTATATACAGCATGAAAACTTGCAATTATTTACTTTTTAACATAGGCGGCTTAATTGAAAAATTAAATTAATCAACTCAAATGATTGTTATTGAATTTTTTAATCTAGTTCCTAGATTATCGTTATCATTTATCTAAAAATATGGCACAAAACCAAAATTTTAAACATTTGAAAAGTATGATGAATAGATGTTTCATTTATCCAACAAGACGTCGACCTCCCCCTATTAGGAAGAAAATTCCCTTGGTTCAAGTAAATGACATCTATTCCCAACAAGATGGAGCTCCGGCTCATAACTCTCACGTAATGCAACACTGGTTGGAACAGCACTTTCCTAATCGATTTATAGCCACGCACGGACCTATTCGATTGCCACCACGGTCTCCGGACCTCCCAGTTTTAGATTATTTTTTGTGGGGATGTTAAGAGAGGCCACGGAAAATGCCTTTAGAGAGTTGCGAGCCCGCTCTTTCATATTTGAAAATGTTTAAGAAGACTACAGACGCTATGCAAACCAATTCCAATTCGAACAGTATTTATAAAATTAGTAGTTAAGTTTGTCTTTTAAGGCTAAGAACAATTCTAGCGTAAAATTTTATTTTTATCCATTAGGTTCCTTGAATAAATTTTATATTCCAGATTATTTTTGGTGGAAAGGCATTTGACGTTGATTAATTTGTGTCAATTTAAACCAAAGCCCGCCTATGTTAAAAATAAATAATTCATGTTTTTCATGCTGTTATAAAAAAAAAGTTTCGACTATATTATATTTTTAGAAAGCTCTCAGTGTGGCAAATAATATGACGAAAAAATACGGGGTTCCATTTAAAAAAAGTCAACTTTGGCAAAAATCTCAAAAAAAAGTAAATCAAGAAAAATTTCAATTTCGCCACTGTATTCTGGAAAAATTCTATAAGGGTTTTTATCTTTTCGATAAGTTATCAGATACCTGAGATAAGGGGTAACCGAAAATACAACTTTTTAAAATCACCCTGAAAGAAACTAAAAGGGGTAGGACAAATCTTTTTGGGCATCTTTCGTTTGACAAAAAAGTAGCCGGTGTCGCGAGAACCGCATCTTTGAACTTCACTCATAAGCGAAAACCCCTAAAACACACTGGTGTATAATGTAAAAAAATTACCAACCATGATATTTTTTTTTTTTTTTACCAGTTGATTTTTCGTTTTTAATCAAAAATCCTTTTTTTTTTAGTTTAAATTAAAGCTATCCAAAAATAATATTGTTACCTTTTAAAACATACAGGGGAAAAAAAATTCTATTATTTTTGAGTAGTCCGCCCAAACTAAATAAGCCAAATATGATTTAATGGGTTTTTTTGGAAGACTTATCTGAAAATCACATTAAAAATATTAAATTACCCTTTTTTTTTTCCAGGGGGGGTCTTAAAAAAAAAGTTTAGGGAACTTGCAAATATTTTTAGTTTTTATTAGTTCCCCAAAGGTTCCCCACATATTCTGGGCCCCTGTATAAAAAAAAATTTTGGGGTGGGTTTTTGAACAACTTATTATCTTAATATAAAATTTTAAAAATTTAAATTTTTAACTATTTTTTTTTGTACAAACATATTAACAATACCAACTATCGAAAATTATTTTTTCCCGTTTTCAGCTTTAATAACATCTAAATCAAAACAAAAATAATAAAAAACAAAACCGCAACATTCTATTCAAAAAACCTTGCCATGTGTCATTTCCTGGCCCCGTTTTTCTCTTTCCCCTGTAGAGGGGCCCGGGGGGTTTCCCCCCCATTACGGTGACTTGAAAGAGTTTGTGCATGAACAACATAAAAAAAAGAAAAATAGGGGGCTGACCGGGGTTCCACAAGATGGCATTTTACTATTATGCGGGGGAAGATTAGGAAGTATGTTTTCCATATAATAAAAGTCTGTGCAATGCTGTTGGAAAAAAATTGTCATTTTAAATGGGCCCCCGTAAGCATAAATAGGCTATTTTTTTTTATTGTTGGTTGGTCTATTAGGTGCTTCAGTAATCTCGGGTTTTCCCCCCCAAAATTTTTTGGGAAAATTTTTGAAGCCCAAAAACCTTTTTTTTTGGTTTTTTTTCCAGTTTTTCGATATATCTCGGAAACTAATAGTTATATTGATTTTTATACTGTTTTTTTTTAAAGGAATTAAATTTCCTATAATTTTAACTAAAGTCTTAACTCTAACCCCCACTGGCCCCAAAAATTGTTTTTTTCCAAAAATTAAAAAAATCACCAAACCTCCTAAACTCCTTTAATTTCTTTAAAATCGTAAGAGTATTATAAGAATCAAAAATTTAAAATTTGGTTGAAAATGGTTAATTAAAAAAAACCCTAACTTGGTTTTTTAAAGCGGGGAAAGGGGGGGGGGTGGACGGGACAAAATAAAACTCGATTAACAACAATAAATAATCAAAAAAAATCAAAAAAAATTTTACTAATTATTCTGAATTAAACTACTTGATTCTTCAATTAAATTTAAAAGTTAGAAAAATCTGAAGAAATAAGGAAATTTTCACAAATTTTTAATAAACACATACACTTCAACTGAAAATAAAAATTTGAAGAGTTTTCCTAATTTAAATTTTTTGATGCGTAAATGGGGATGGATGTTAACAAAAGCGTTCTAATTATATCAGTATTCCCGATATTCTAGAGCACTTACGGCCATTATTTAATCAATTTTTGACATTTTTTAAAGTCTTGTTCCCAAAAGGGGTCCTTTGAAAGCTGACCAACTTTTTAATCAAAAAATTGATTATATTACCCCGTAACAAATTTAAACCTTATGAACTGTATGGGCTAATAAATTTCAATGATAAATATAATTCTGATCTAATGAAAATTTAAATTATTTGTATTAATTTTTTTGCCAGATGCTATATTTTTTTAAAAATTTAAAAAAACATTTTTATTAATTCACAATTTACTCCTGTGATTTTTTTACTTATTTGTGGGTTATGAAAAAAAAAGCCTAATATTTCCATCATTTGTGGGGCCATACCAGGCTTAGGTTTATCAATTATTAACCATTCTAGTTAAATTCTTTGTATTCTTTTTTTTTTTTTTTAAAATTTTTTAAATTTTTTTCCCTTTGACTCGAAAATTTTTTTGTAATCGATATAAAATTGCCAAAAGGTCAAAAAAACGTATTCACAATTAAATTTACAAACAATATAAAAATTTTAAACAGTATATTTAAAACACTTCCATCAAACATGGAACTTTTTTTTGAGTTTTTAAATTACCTTCACATTCATAAAAATTGGATTGATGTATAACTAAGTCTTCTTCTTCTTTCATAAAAAAACTTTATTGGCTTTTTTTAATCAATCATTTTCAACCCTGATCAATTTTATGATTCTTATAATACTTTGGACGAGTTATAAAAAAAAAAAAGGACATAATAGGAGGATTTTTGGGATTTTTTTTAATGTTGGCAAAAATAGACAATTTTGAGGGTGTAGCTCGCTGGCTGTTTAAGTTATACGGACTTTGTTTAAAAAATTTAGGAAATTTAAGATCTTTAAAAAAGTTAAATAAAAAAACGATAGGACTATTAGTTTCCGAGATATAGTGAAAAAAAGGAAAAAAACTAAAAAAAATTGTGGTTTTTTTGCCGTCAAAAAGTTTTTTCCCTCAAAAATTTTGGTGGTAAACCACAGATTACTGTTATAAGCACCCTAATAGACCCATTAAAACAATAAAACTAAATAGCCTATTTCATGCTTGCTACAATGTACTATTTGATTGGGCTAGTGTTAGTCTTCGAGAATATTCCTCCTAGAGGCAGCTTTGCCGCTTGGCCGGGCAAACATTTGTGCGAGAGAGAAGCTTTTAACCGAGTCTAGCATGATGGTCTTCTTAACAAACTTTCTTTCTACAGTCGTCTACCTAAGTTTTGTTCTTGGCGTCCAATTTCCTTTCTAATCGACGTATAACAGTTATTGTAGATGGTCATTCCTCCAGCTTTAACCAAATTAATGCTGGGATATGCCACAGAGCTCAGTACTGGTATAAATGCTGTTTCTTCTTCATATCAACGATCTACTCTCTTCCTCGATCTATTCATGGTTTGCTGACGACAGGACCCTCCACTCTAATATTTAATTTCTTAAGCCTGTAAGCCCGATTTGGAAAATAAGCGTAGGGTAATACGGATATCTCTTTCACAAGATCTTGTACTAATCTTGGATTGCTTTTTCTAATCGGAAAGTATTTTTCTCCTTCTAATCTGTATATATCCCAAATGAGACCCTCTTTAGAATATTGTTCTTATGTCTGGGAAATTGCGTCTTCCACAACTCTTGGCATTCTTGATTCTATTCAACGAAGGGTGGTTCGTCTTCTTAATGATCCAACGCTTACAGGAAAGCTTCCTTTTCTTACCTACCGAGGGCTGTAGGAAATCTGCCACTTTTTTATAGGTATTTTCACGACTTATGCTTCAAGGAGTTGGCCAGTGTAATTTCTCCCCTGGTAGCCCTCAATAGAGCAACTCGTATTGCCACTTGTACACGTCTGGCAAACCAATTTCTTAGGTGCGGAAATTTTTAATGCGATAAAAGGAGATGTCAATTTAATGAAGAAGAGTTGAGAAAGAGTGTTTATGTGTGAATGTGCACATGTTTAGGAATGCTTAGAATAAAGTTCTTAAAAGTGGTAAAAAGTTGGAATAAAATGTGATTTTCGGTAGACTAAAAAAGGGAAAAATGTCTTTCAGTGAAAAAAAATTTT
>JAHBCN010012044.1:0-27609 GCA_019359885.1 Listronotus oregonensis
TTATTTTGGCTCAAATTGAAGTTGGATTGAGAGAGAGAGAGAGAGAGAGAGAGAGAGAGAGAGAGAGAGAGAGGTAAACCTTTTAACAGAATTGTAGGATAGTTAATCCTGCATTTTTTCCAAATTGACTTGCCTTTGTCACTGTTGAGTGCCTCAATCCGACTTCAATCTGCGCTGAAATAAACGCTTTTTGACTGAAAATGTTTGAAATAAAATCCAAAATGACAAGACTTTTGATATACCTGAGGTTAATAAAATTGCTTATTATAAATTAAATAAAGTTGTGATTTGTTTGTTTTTGTTCCATTTAATTTTATAACTAACTTTTGTGTGTAAAAATAAGAGCAATTTAAAATACATGTTAAGAGTAATATATTTAAGTATGTAAAGTATATACAGACCTTACTTAACAATAGCTTTGTAATAATAATAAAGCCTAACCTATCTTAATAATTAAAATCAATCAATATCTTCACTATCACTTTCATCAGCAGAAACTGTTGGTTCATCAAAAAATGCCAAAACTTTTGAAGGGTACTGTTTAAGCTTTTTAGCAGATGATTTTTTCATATTGGAGATTAAAGGATCAGAAGATATTAAAAGATTACAAAATATATCCTCCATGTTTTGTTTTCTTGAAAACTTCCGTGCATGAAATTCTCTGAATCTTTTAATATCCTTGTTTCTTGATTCCTGGGCTTCCTCGCCAAGTTTCCCAATCGGAACCATAAAATATGATATTATATGAGAACTGTGCATTAAGATTTTATGGACGGAAGTTGGCATATTGTACCACGGATACAATTCTACAAATTTTCTGGCCGTCTCATTTAAATTGGTCGCCATATTGAGTTTTAAACCCATATGGCAATTTTTTTATTTCTCTATTTAATTTTCTATAAAATAATGTTTTATTTTATAAAAATTGATTTATTCTTTAAGTTAGTAGGAGAAAATTATTTGTTGCGTTTGGGACCTACATTTTATACGAATTTGGACACAGACCATAAATCTTTAAAAATATTTTCTCGTCAAGATCGCAAATTATCGCAGCAACTTAAGATGGGATCTTACAAAGGACTTATTAAACAGTAATTTAAAGCTAATTTAAATGCGGGAAATACGGAAATCATACTTAACTTTAGCAAAAAGTGAAAAATTGAAATTTAAAAAAAAATTAATTGTTAACTTTTCAGAACACCAGTATAAAAACGCAAGAATATTTTAAATAAATATTATTTTTAATATTCTACTTACCACCAGCAATAGGCTCCACAGTTACTTTACAAAAATTTCACCCACACTTTGCCGAAAAACTGAATATAAATTACTAATTTTCACAGGCGCTTTTGAATCACAATGAAATAGTCTCCACAAACATCAGCTTTCAACTAAAATATTTCTGCAAGTGACAAGACTAAAAATAAAAGGGTGATTGTTTATTATACCCAGGTAACTAAATAATGAAATTATACTCAGAATAGGCCTTAATTGCGAAGTTGGTACTTTCGATTTATGGCCGGGTTTTCCCCGAATTTCGCTTGTGTGCGGCGCTACAAACAAATCGATTTTAAAGCAGTAGGTAATTTTATTGAAACATTCACCTTTCAGCCCCGACCTATTATCATGTGACTTTTTAGTGTTCCCAAAACCTTAAGATAAAATGCGTTGTTACCGTGTTTCAAATCCAAATGTAGCTCTGAATATTTTGAAAAACAATAATGCAATTTTGCCTCACAAATAAGTTGTATTTCTTATAGTTTGCAGAAATTCTGCTGTGCGACCTAAATATTATTTTAACTACACGTCACTTTGTGTGATTATTACATAGATCAAAAGACCATTAAATAGATAATTTTAAAAACGAAATAAAGGCAAATCTACAAAAGAAAATACACTCATTCATAATAAAACGTTAATTCCTTTATTACTAGGAAAAATCGCCTCTCCTTGTTTATTTATTAAAATGTTTTTGCTTCTAAATAAAAGACTGAACATGGAATAAGTGAGCAAAGAAAATAAACACCTTCTTTACCACCTATACTTAATGTTCACGTTCATTTCTAGGAAACCTATGTTAAGCCTTTCATGTGAGAATTATTTATAGAAAAAATATTGTCTATTCAACGAATGGAGTAGAATTTTGCATGATTTTTTTTAAATTTAATTTATTTTTGTTCTTGTTTTTTAGGTTTAATTTTACCTCCAACCTAACATATTTAACACGAGTTGTGCACTTTACCGAAAACCACCCAAATGCAAACGTACAGTACTTGGATAGACCTTTTATTACTTATTATAATAAATATTGTACTATCTATAGAAAAGACAGCCATGGAGAAGAGTGAATTTATCGTCAGTCTTATCGTTTAAGAGAAACTTTTCAGTCTTACTTTGCCTTTGTCTTTGCTTCTTCAAGAAAAGTCTCTTGATCTGGTATCGGCAACATGCGAAAGAGGTTCTAAGCACTCTAAGAAATCATCGAAAAGATGCATACAAAATCTTCAACGAAATTTTCAACTAGGCATCGAGACTTTCAGAAGAACTGTTCAAAACTAACTTGAAGGTTCCACGACTTTTTTTTTATCTTTATGACAGCTCACGAAGGATTATTATATATGTATATTATATCCTACGGATTATATATACATATATAGACCTAAGTACCAAAGTACCGTGAGTGCCGGGTTTTCCGGTGTTTAACCCATTTCTTTTTCTTCCCAGTTGTTCCGTCAACGTTGTCCAAGCACTGAAACATGCAAATATTGCATTTCACAGCACCTTTTAGACAACGCGGTAGTGCCACCACGGACGTTATTTTTAAATAACTACTACCTAAAAGTGTCTCTCCGGCACTGGGAATCGAACCCGGATCGACGGGCCCGCGGTCCGAAACTCTGACCACAACGCTACCGGAGACACCAAAGCAGACACCAAAGCACCTTACAACAAAGCAGACGAAGCGCGCCAATCTACAAATTACTTCGGCTGAAAACTATTAGAAGTGGCCGTTTTCATCCCTTGCCTTGATAGTTTGATTCAAAATTTAGCAGACAGATTTATTTCAAATAAAGATATTCTTCCATGTTTCCAGGTGCTTCTTCCGGGCTTCCTTTCTATTCATGAAACAAAGAAGTTGGAGAATTTTCCACCGTATTTCGATCACAGAATGTCACTCTCTGCAGTAAAAGCTGAGTATGAACTATGGTATGAAAAAGCTTTCACCATAGATGCTAAGCTGGAGGTGCTGAAAGTGTTCTACTCACCGTCTTAGCTACTTTGCCTGTGACAACCGCTAGTGTAGAGAGATCATTTTCTACAATAAAAAGAGTAAAAACTTTACCACGTAGTGTGATGAGCGACAACAGACTGAGTGCACTGGCTATGATTTCTGTTCACTGGGATATCACCGTGGAGCCAGACAAAGTGATCGACATTATGGCTGGGAAAAACATCAGAAGATTGCTTTTGTAGTTGCGGCCTTTTGAAACTTAGATTATTGGTTGGTTTTTACATTTTAAAACTTAGATTATTAGTACAACACGCGCTGGAGTTGCCGGTTATCGGCAAATCCAACCCGTTGGGGTTGCTGGTTATCGGCAACTTCAGCCGCTAGCGTATGGGGCGAGATCCGAAGCTAAGACGACCACAAGGCTTAACTTAGGGTGTTAGCCTACCGTGCTGATGAGTGAATGACATCCTGTGCCTTAAACAGGTGTCTCCAACGGTGCCTCTGAGATACAGGGCGACCTCTCAGAGTATCTAGCCTTACTGCGGTAATCCTGGGCTTTCTAAAATAGTTAAGAAATTTGCAAAAGTAGAATGATTTCTTTTATTAATAAATGCAATTTGGTTTTTTTAACATCTTTACACGTTTTTAAATAATGATAATTTAGCAGCTGCTGCTTTTTGTGATTTAGTTAAAGCTTTTGACTGTGTAAATCATTCTATTCTGTTAATAATGTTAGGTTACATACTAGAAATATAAATTGTTATGTTTTTTAAAATTATATTCTTAAACCTTTAGTATTTTTGTTGTATATAAATAATTTAACATTACTTAATATAAAAGGCCAACCGGCAAAATCAACGATCAATGCTCTACAATGTCTAGTCAGAGACATAGAAAAGACATTCGATGCAAAAGAAGCAGCTATGTGTGCATTTCTTGATATAGAGGGTGCGTTTGATAACACCTCATTCGAATCCATACAAAGAGCAGCAGAATCAAGGGACATTGAACCTCAACGATTAAATGGATCAAAGCCATGCTAAGAAGCCGCAAAATCAGCTCTGCTATGGGGGACGCGACTGCAATGGTCAGAGCGGTAAAGGGGTGTCCACAGGGTGGAGTACTATCGCCCCTGCTCTGGTCCCTAGTGGTTGATCGGCTTCTGGCGGAGCTGTCAGCAAGAGGCTTAGATGTACAAGGCTACGCAGACGACCTCGTAATCACCATCAGGGGCAGGCATGATGGCATATTATCTGCTCGCATGCAAGCGGCCCTAAACTTGGTTGAGAACTGGTGCTCAACGGAAGGGCTAAATGTTAATCCAAATAAAACAATTATAATACCGTTTACAAAAAGGAGGAAAACAAGGTTTATAGTTCCTATGTTAAACGGCATTACGATCAAACTTTCTAAAGAAGTAAAATATCAGGGAATTGTCCTTGACCAGAAACTCATTGAACTCGCAAATAAAAAGGACTATCGCAAAAGCATCAACGGCACTATGGGCGTGCCGCAGACTATGTGGTAAAACATGGGTCTAAAACCCAAAATGATCTACTGGTCATACATTACATTGTAATACCTATAGTTACTTATGCCTCACTGGTCTGGTGGCCAAAAACAGAGGAAAAAACTACACAAGGAAAGTTTCTGAAACTGCAGAGACTTGCCTGTCTGGGAGTACTGGAGCAATGAAAACTTGCCCAACGGCAGCTCTGGAGACAATGTTGAACCTCCTTCCCCTGCACCTGCACATAAAGAGGGAGGCGATACTGAGTGCCTCCAGAGTAATCTGAACACAAAGTATAAAGTCAGGAGACCTGACTGGTCACCTTAAAATTTTGGAAAAAATCAAGATTGAAGCTCTGACCAAACCCACGGACATAATGCCTATAGTGGGGACTTCCAGCGCTCTTTTGAAGTGGTTATTCAAGACCGCCAAACTATGAGTGTGAAGGAACTAAAGCATGAAAAAGGCTCACTTGTCTGGTACACTGATGGATCTAAGATGGAACAAGGGGTGGAGCTGGTGTCTTTGGACCTAGATGCAGACTATCAAAGTTCTCGGCAAGGCTCCCTCCATCTTCCAAGCTGAAATCCATGCAATTGATATTTGCGTTTCTGAATGTGCCAAAAAAAAGGCCTCGAGGCGCAACCATATATATTTTATCGGACAGCCAGGCTGCTTTGAAGGCATTGACTTCATGCTCTTTAACTCAAAGCTAGCCTGGGAATGCCGACAATCACTAAACCAACTGGCCAAACACAACAGAGTTACTCTGGAGTGGGTACCAGGACATGAAGGAGTGGAGGGCAATGAAATTGCCGATCAACTCGCCAAGGAAGGAGCACAGAGACCATTCTATGGACCTGAGCCTTTCTGTGGCACCACTAGAGGCCACCTCTACGAGGAACTCAGGACATGGGAAAAAGTCAAAAAGTGACTTACTGGAACAACATCCCAGGACAAAGGCAGGCGAAAAGATTTATTTCGCATTCACCTAAGTACACAAAGAAGCTACTGGAACTTCAAAAAATGAACTTAAACTGGTTACTGACTTCCTAACAGGACATGGCCCTTGGAGATATCACCTCAAAAAAATGGGAAAGACTGAGGATGAACAATTGGTTTTGTCACGAGGCAAACGAAATGCGGAACACATTCTCTGTGAATGCAGAGAACTGACCCGACAACGGCTTAAATACCTCGAAGGGGTATATCCTACGCCTAGAGATATTATTCAGCTTGCACCGCGTAGTATCCTGAACTTTGCTAAAGGTATAGGAATTACCGGGCACTAAACAACGAAGGGTATTCACAAAAAGATCTCTTTAGGTCGAAGGAAGGAGGGCTACACTAGAGCCGAGCGACCCCGTTTATTACAATACAATACAATACAATACAATAATATAAAAGGAAAATTTACAATGTTTGCCAATGATACAACTATTTTGTGAAATAACAAAAATTCAAATTTTTTATACGATGTTATTGAAAATGATATTTTAAAATCAAATCATGGTGTAACTTTAACTTGCTTCTTTCATCAATATCTATTATATTCAGTGTTTTTCGTGCAAAAGATAGCACTTTAATATATTTGTAAAGCTAAGTATAAAGACTTATGTAAATCATTAATTATATTAAAAAAAATTTTAACACTTATCTACTTACTTCTGTTTATATTATAAAAACAGTGTTTTTACCATACAAAAAAATATTGGATTAATAACAGTAGCGGCTTGTGGGTTAAAAAGTAAGAGGTTGCAATTCTAATGGTTCTTTAAAAAAATAAATAAATAACCACATAAACTTAATGTAAATAAATAGACATACAAAAACTGTAATAACAATCATACAAGTAGCTATGTTACACATATAACCAAAATAACAAATTATACTTCAATAAATCGTAAATTTGCTTGCAAGATAAATAAAGGTTTGCAGTGGGACTGCAAACCGCATGCCGCTTATGAGACTAAATTCAGCGCCCAATGCCAAGATAGGCAACTCCATATACTTACGCGTACTCGTAATGAATCCAATTGGGTTTGCATTTTGATTGCAACTATCGCATCGGCATCGGCTTCTAGGATGCGACGCGACGCGACGCGCGATTAAATTAATGATATTTTAGCGACAGCAGTCTCGTTTTTTAAAAATTTGGCTGTTATTTCAAGATAACAGTAATAAAACAATAAATACAGATGTTCGAATAAATTTTTTAATAATCTGTAACTATGTAATGATTAATATATTTTATATATTTTTAAAATTTTATTTTAAACCTTTTTTGGGGGTTGCGCAAACCTGCAAACCTAAGGAGGAGCCGAGCCGCCACTGATTAATAATAATATATAATAATAGTATAATATAATATTACCAACCAAAATTGTTATTTTTTATTTTAATAAAGTGAACAAAGTATAGATTCTATTTGATATTTATGGATTGATACCTGCAATTCTAATAATTAATTAAAACATGGAAATGAGGTAGTTCGTTCAACTAGAAAGGTATGAATTTCAGGAATTATCGAATACATTTTTTATTAAATAAAGGGGGGTTGTTCTAAGTGATACTGCTCTAACAGAATAGTAAGGTAAAAACTTAAGCGACCTGTGGTTTTATGAATACAAATTATTTAAATAATTAAATTAATTTTATTGTCGTTATGTTTTATAGATTGTAGTTGATTCATGTATCAAAAAATTCTTTAGGTACTCACCACATGGGACTGCTTTGGTCCTGGTCCCTGGGTATAGATTTTGCGCCCACACAGAATCTATCGACTCTTACGAACTTGCAGATCGACTGAAACAAACTTAACCTTTAACTTCATCAATCAATCTTCTGGTGGCAAGTCGACTACCGTTTTTAGGATAAATGTACTCCAAAAAAATAACTGAAACTTAAAAATTACATAAATATAACAAAAATGACACGTTGTAAAAGAAATATTTATTTATTTTATTATCAATAAAATGTAGAAGTTAAATTGAATTGCTTTTTTATTGGCTTCTGTCCTTTTGAAATCAATATGCCAGCTCTCCCCTTTCCAGTCACACGTTCCGAAGAACGTGAGCTTTCCCAGGCTTCAGAATTTCTGGGTAATCAGGCTCTCAACCCCCAGAAATTTCGAATTTTTCCCGAAATTGTACTTTTTAAATAAAAATTATCAATTTAAGGCACAAACAGTGGCGACCAAGAACTGCTACTGGTATTACGTATATCCGCTTAATTAAAAAACAAGATCTAACTTTAGAAATTTCTCAAATATTTGGCTTGATTCACTGTGCAATAAACGTCTAGGAATTTAATTATTAAAACGTCACAATACAACTATATACTATGTAAAAAAAATATAAAAATCTATGGTTTGGGATCAGAACCGAAGTGGTTTCATGTAACGAGTACACAAAGAAGATTTTTTGATAAAATTATCTTTTTCGTACCCGAACAATAATTTATTAAGTTAAGTAGAAAAAATGTTTTACTTCCTCCTAATTTATTACAAAATTTCTTAATAAAATATTTCTTTCCGTCTAAAATGGCATCCTTTGTTCTCACACAAAAATTTATAGCTAATCAACTGTTTATTAATTACTCCTTCAACATCAAAAATGGCCGCCACAGCTTCTTTCAATGTGGGAGGCCGTTCGAAACACATCTTAAATAAATCAAGACGAATTATTTTATGCAGGGAAGGAGTAGTGTAAAAAAAGTATTAAAGTGTTTCATAGTACCTTTAAAATATATTCGTGTTCGTCTGTATGTTTAATCGTATGTAACAGAATCACATAAATATGAAAAAAAGAGACCGCAAAATTAGCCTGCTTTTCAAATACGTACAACTTCGATTAAATTAATAAAATGCCACATTAAAGTGCTCAAAATTTTTGTCTGATAATATTCTGCAAAACTTATTGGTCGAGAAGCTATATATCTCCTTAAGAGTTAACTAACCCCTTTATTATAAATATCGTTGATCCAATTGTAATAAACGGTATCTGCAATTTTTTTTAAATTCCACGTTTTTGCGCCAATCCGTCTGACATGTAGAAATACGCTGCTTCTCCCATTTAATAGTCTTGCGCTAAAAATGTTGATATTCTAATAACATTTTTGTAGACTTTTACGGTGAATTATTTTAAAAATGTTTCTTCTGTAAAAAAATAAATTAGGCACTTAGGGGGTATTACAATTAGAACGTTAATATGTTTTATAGTATTGTGGCGGTTTCTTGTTTTAATATGTTTCTGTTGGGTTTACTCGCTCGAAGAGCCGTGAAAGACAATTTCAGCCTAATTTTAAAGTGCAATAATTTTTAAATAAATTAGTTCTTGGTAAATATTCTTTAAATTTGAATATGGTATTTCTGAGATTATTAATTAAACCACCCTTAATTTTTTTAAATGTGATTCATGAAATAACCTCAAGCAACTTATAAATCTTATTGAAATTGATTGGCTTGTATTTTGTAGGTGTCAGGTACAGACGCTTTTAACGGCTCTTAATTAACTTGCTTTGTTTAACCATCTATCCATCTATATAACTATATATCTTCCAGTTTTCTTTTGAGCTCTTCATCTGAAACACATACATATGTGTTTATAAAAATGCTAATTAAGGTAAAGTTTAAAAATTTTAAATGGAAAATTCAAATTGGCGGATTTTGGCATTTTCACACAAACTGATTTGGCTCAGTTTCAGGACATAAGGGTTTTTAAGCGTGCCAGGTCAAAATTTGGAAATATAAACTGGTGTAGGTGGCGAACTTTTGCATTTATAAACCGATTTCTATTAAATTCCAAACATAAGGAATCGATTTCTTTTTGGAATCGGATCTTCCAAAAAGGAATCGATTCACAAAACACTATTAGATCTCAAGTAACGAGAACAAAACCATACAATGTAAACTAAAATACAAAAAATGTTATTTTTAAGATTCCTTGTAAATGTTATAAATTTTAAATAGGTAAAATTTCCTGACCATTAGCTAAACGCATAAAAGAACATAGAATATACATTAGGAACACATATTTTCACAAATCAAAAATATGTCAACAGGTATTTGAAAACAACCACCTAATAAACTGGAATGCTTCTAGTATTTTGGCAAAGAAAACTTGTTTAAAAAAATGTAAAATAAAAGAAAGTGCATTTATATTATTAACTAAAGATAAATGTGTAGCATCAATATCTGTTAATTTAAATAATACATGGTTACCTATGCTTGAGGCTGAAGTAAGTTTAGGTAAACTTAAAATCAATTAACACTCCCCTTTTTGTCTTTTTAAAAATTATAAATATACCAGTCAAAACAAACTAATTAATCATTTATGACAAAACGTCACAAATAGTAACAAGTTTTTAGAATCTCTTAAATTTTATAGCAAAATTTATACAAATTGAATTTCTATTGATTTTTCATTTAAGTTAATCTTAAGAACAATATTTTTGTTTTTGGTTTTTTTCCTTTTTTCTATTTTTGGCGATCTACCACTTCATAGGAGTCAATAGGGCTGAGTACAATTAGTCGCTATAGCCCGGGATCAGGACCGAAGTGGTCCCATTTTCTAGAAACTTTCCAGGCGAGTAAATCCAACAAAAAGCAATCAACTCCCCTATTATTGCATACTAGGGATGCGACATCGAAGCCAAACATCGATGGCAACATCGAAACCTGACCATCGATGGTAACGATATATCGAACATACAACATCGATGTTTTTCTAACATCGATGGTACGATGCGATGGTTCGTTCATGGTCTATTAGCATTATTAGCATCCAAAAGAGCCGCGACACTATGATCTTTTAGCGGAGTGCGGCTCGGCTCGGAATTAAGAAAGATTTATTATCAGGGGTGGCTACTTATTTTGGTCTAATAAATAATAAGATTGAATTATATTAATTAATTACATGATATAATTCCATATTAAGTATATTAATTTTGTCTAATATTAATAATTCTAATAATATAGGTCTTAGTTTTTATAAAAATTGCGGGTAGTATGTATAAATAAAGTGCGAGATTCAGTTCGCTTAAAGCAGTTATAAACGTATGTTTAAAATTTTTGTACTATTTTTAAAAATACTTCTTGAATCTTTATAACATTTACTTATTATTTATTTATAAATAAATGGGCAAAACCTTTATGTCTTTTCCAAACATTAGATAACAAAGAAAGACACATCATAAAAATTTTAGTATAATCCTTAAGATTATGTGTTATTAAAACATTGTTATTTTTTTTACCTTTGCAAATATCCATGTTAGGAGACAACATCGATGTTTCCGATACCCGACCATCGATGGCAAAACATCGATCATCGATCAACCAACCATCGATGTTTTAGACCATCGATGTTTTTAGACCATCGATGAACATCGCGCATCCCTATTGCATACGCACGACCAAAAAAATATTAATTGCTATCTAATATATTCCTTACGTATTTGGAGGAAAAAGCGAAGATTTGGAAAGCATGATCGTTTGGTCAACTTATTCAAGGATTAAAGCTATTCATAAACAATGACGTGGATATCATTAATTTGTTTAAGTTTATAACTTATTTAAAGCGTCAAGGAGAGGGATACCAGCCCAAAAAAATCAAAGATTCTAAGCAAAACGCAAATTGACCAGTTTCTGAAATGTGTACCTGATAATGAATACCTTCTGATGAAAGGAGGAATCATTTTGGAAATTTTCGGTGCCTGTCGCAGGAAGGAGCTTTGTCGGTTGATTATTGACGACTTGGAAGATATAAGCACTTCATTGATGATCGTTGAAAAAATTTATTTGGATGGGAGCAAATATAGGACATCGGGGACTTATTCTAAAATACGCGAAGGATAAACATACCAGAAATCCCGTCGGAATTATCTCTTTTGAAAAATCCCTGCTGCTATAGCAAGATTTCTGCAGCTGCAGGGAGGGGTGGAAATCCTCTACCGTTGCTGAGAGATACATCAATAATTCCTTAGAAAATAAGAACTCTATTGCCAGAAAACTACTTACAGTAAAAACAAGAGCAGCAGATCGAGCTTCAACATCGACTAAGAAAGCGGTTTTTTCTGTTCAGTCCACCTCAACTACGGCGAATACTAGAATTGTGGAAGGAATTTGTTTTTCAAGTTGTTTCAATTGTACAATTAATACAAATGTTAGTAAATAAATAAACGTTGACGCTACCTTTCAAAATTTGACATTTCGCTTATAACACTAGTGCTTAAAAACGTACCTTTAAGGCACTAGTGCTTTAAAATAACATTTTTAAGGCATCTAGATAGTGTTAAAAATTGAATTTTTAACACGTTTGTGGAAAAAATGGTTAAAATACAAATTAAGTTAAAGGGGCTAGATCCACTTCTGCCTCAAAGTATTTTTCACCTCGTATGCTCTTCCTTATTTTATTTTCTCATTTTTTTTCAAGATTCATTGAGAACAGTTGTACAAACAGCAGGTTGTATTGTAATTGAACCTCAGGTATGAATCAAGCTCTCAGTATGTTGTAAAACCGTTAAAAAATGATGTTTGTATTCGCTTTAAGAGTATCATGTATTTTGTCCACCCACTGCAAATGTGTGGATTGAGAACATTCATCATTCATGCAACTTATAGGAGATCAAAATGGTAAAAGTGTATGCCAGAAACTTCCTTAACTCTTTAGTAGAGAGTTTTTAAATTTAGAATGAGTCGATGTTTTATAGAAATTTTCACGGCTTTTTTAAAAACCTAGACAATTTATTTCTTACCCTAGCAATTCCCAATAGAGCCACACACATGCATCCTTTTACAGTCCATCCGGACAAGCCCACAATTTTTCACTTTGTTTGTTCCTTTAAACGATAACACAGGCCCAGAAAAAAAATGGTGTGTGCTGGATGTCGGACTAAAATTTTCTGACGTACTTTTTTCCGCTGAACACGAATCTAAAGTTAAAATTGGGGGTCAAACAGCAAAAAATCGAGAAAAAAACCGATAAGGTGCATTTACCGGCAGAAACTTGCTACCACGGAATGTTTGGACTACAATTATGTAAATTATGGGAGATACAAAAAATTTATTAAAATAAAAAGTAGAGCTTTCCAAATTATTTATATAAAAAGTTATATACATATTTTTGATAAGATAAATATTAAAGGAGATATAAACGAAAATGTAATTTTGACAAAAAATTTCAGTCTCAAATATGATTGTTTTGTATTAATATGTTTTTTTTTATTATTAATATTAATTTATTTTGTTCATTTAAATCCCAAACCACTCAAAATTTGCAAGAAAAATCTTAAAATAAAAAATAATTATTTTTAAGCTCGGTTTTTTGATTATAACTTGAAAAATATTGCATTTAGACAAAAAAGTTATATTACTTAAATTAAAGGTCTTGTAAAAATACATAGTTTATATCATATAAAATTTCGTGTGTCTTCTATAGTTTTTAAGATATTGACGTTTTATATTTACAAAAAAAATAGTTAATTTCTGAAATTACGCATTTTCTCGATTTTTTGCTGTTTAACCCACAATCTTAACTTAAAGTTCGTATTCAATGAAAAAAAAACACACCACTTTTTTCCCTTTCCTTCAAATCTTTTAGTTTCGTGGTATTTTACTTCCTTTGTGTTTGGGGGTATTTTAGTGTAGAGGCATAAATTTTAGGTGATTTTTAAAGTTTAAAAAAAAAACAATTAATATTTTTACTATAAAATTTTTATAAGTGATTTATTAACATAACAAAAATTTGGAAAAAAAAATTAAAAAAGTTACGAATTCAAAAAATTAGCAGTTGATGAAGTGGGGGGTCTCAAAAAATGGCGGCTGCCTGAAAAAAAAAAACAATTTTTGTATCACTTTGTTTAACTTTTTCCGATTTCTTAAAAATTGGGGATACCTATAGTTCCGAACTTACACAGGACTCTAAAAAGAACTTGAGAAATCGTGGGCATGGTCACGGGCCAATTTTTTGATATCCCCCACTTCATCAGCTGCTAATTTTTTGAATTTTCAACTTTTTTTATTTTTTAATTTTTTTCTGTATTTTTTTAATGTTAATTAATAACTTGTAAAAAAATGGATAGTAAAAATATTAATTGCCTATTTTTACGGCACTTCAAAAATCCCCTAAAATTCATGCCTCTACACTAGAATACCCCCTTATAGGCCGTCAGAAATAATGAAAAAGTAGGTGGTTTTCAAGAAACTGTATCTCCATTAGATTTTATTGCTTAGAATGTATTTGAGGTATGAAAAATCAAAAAATCATAACCCGGACACTCGAAAAGGTAGGAAAGTGCCTAAAAATGCATAAATATGCAAAAAAATGAATTTTTGCAATTTTTGGGCATTTTCAAGGGGTTTTCAAAGAAGTTCAACTAAAAAAAATAATTTGTGATTGTTTTTTTTAGTACAATACAAGTTACATATTGGGTAATTTAGGATCTTTTATGGACCGTTTTGTCCGCATAATTGCATCGAAAAGTGCAAAATTTGCACCCGTTAAAAAAAATGTTACCAATTGCTCTAAAACGCAAAAATTATCTTTCAAATTTTATAGTCAGGGATTTTTAAGGTCGCTTATTACAAATTTAAAAAAAAGTGGAAAATTCAAAATGGCTGACTAATAATGGCGCAAAATTCAAATTTAAATGTAAACGTATTTTTTACCCCTTTCCCTTATAAAACGCATATAAAACAACAAAAAAAAAATGAATTTACGTATTTTTAACGTATATTTCAATTTTTTATTTTGTTTGCATTTTCGCCCTCTCTCCTTTTCATATTTTAATTTTTAACGCGTTGGTATTGATTGCTAATGTAAAAAAAAGTAAATAATTTTTTCTTTTAAATTTAACTTTAAAAAAATAATTACGAAAAACGTTGGAAATTTATCTTTTTTTATTATAAATTTATTAAGTTTTCATACTCATTTTCAGTGTAGGCATTTAAAAACATAAGTAACATGGATTTAAAAATTTCGGCAGGAGGTTGAGAGTTTTTTTAAAACCCGAGTTTCCTTAACAGCATGGGTTTATACTTAATTTGAAGATAACAAATATGCAGAACGCACTTCCAATGTAACAATTTTGTGTGGTTTAATATTATCATATCCTATGGACTTCCACCAGTCCGGCGGTCAACTTAAGACAGACTTTTTTATCAGGATTTTGTGTAATGCGCATATTCTATACCGTTTGTTTATGGTACGTTGGTACTCAAAGGTTAAGCCTTATGGACTAACTTAAGATAAAAAAGTACAGGTATTAAAATTTAATTAAATAACATTTAAATTCCTCTAAAAGTTAAATGCCCTTTTTATAACAAAATAACTTTTCGTGAGGTTTTGTTCCTTGATGTTTTGAATATCCGAAATTATTTTTATTGCAGCACCTGGAACCTGGAACCGTATTACAAATTTACCAAAAGAACTAATGAGACCTACTTAGCCGACCCAAAAGTCCCTAAAAACCACAAAGCCAAATGGCAAACAATCGATATCCGTGGTCTTTTTAGTTCGTGCAACCTCAAACTATTCAAAACTCATCAATTTTCGATAATTCTTCAATAACTACCTTTAAACTTTTGTTACTTTAGAAAAAAACCTTAAATATACATGATTAGCGCTGTGTCGAACATGTGGCATGCCCAAATCCAATTATCAAATTTACAAATAAAATTTAGTATACTTTTTAAGATATTCGAATACGAGGTTCGTGAAAAACTCTATGTTATATATATATATATAATATATATATATATATATATATATATATATATATATATATATATATATATATATATATATATATATATATATATATATATATATATATATAAAACAGGGTGGGCCATAAGTTCCTAGGTGATTCTAAAAGCCAATAACTTTTCTCATAGCTGATTTTTATTTCTTTTCTTTTCAGATTTAGAAACTAGAAGCTTGGGAGTTTGGTCATGGAAAGGCTTACTATTCAGCAAAGAACCAAAATTATTAAACTGTATTTTGAAAATCAACGGTCAATTATTGCGACTCAGAGAGCATATCGAAGACATTTTCAAGTGAGAAATGCTCCAGCTGAGATGACTATACGCAACCTAATTACGCGTTTCCGACATCAGGGGTCGGTGGCTGAGTTGCCACGTCCTGGCAGACCACGCTCTGCATTTACAGAACAGAATATTCAGCGTGTACAAGCAAGCGTGGAAGAAGATGCAGGAACATCAACTAGACGTCGTTCTAATGAACTGGGGTTGACCCGAACAACTGTCCGGCGTATTTTGAGGCATCTTGGCTTATTTCCATATAAAATTCAACTTGTACAGCAGTTACATCCACAGGATTACCAACACAGACTCCAGTACGCTGTCCGTTTTCAACAGCTTTGTAGAGATGAACCAAATTTTCTGAACCGGTTGATTATGAGTGACGAAGCCCATTTCCACCTGAACGGTTTCGTAAATAAGCAAAACTGTAGGATCTGGGGAATGGAAAATCCAAGAGTTATTCACGAAAGACAATTGCATCCTATAAAATGTACCGTTTGGTGCGGAGTGACAGCCCAGGACATCATCGGACCCTATTTCTTTGAAACAGAAGACGGAACTCCTTTGACCGTAAATAGTGAACGGTATAGGGCCATGCTGGAAAATTTTGTTCGTCCAGCCTTAGAAAATAGACCAGAGATGTGGCCAGCAAGATGGAGCCACGTCTCATACCACCAGGCCAACAATGCAGCTTCTAACAGAATTGTTTGGTGAACGCATAATTTCAAGACGGTCCGATATTCCATATCCACCACGTTCGCCCGACTTGACACCCCTGACTTTTTCTGTGGGGTTATTGGAGAGGAGAAAGTACATCAATAAACCTAGAACCCGCGACCAGCTAAGAACAACATTCGAGCGGAAATAAGGCTCTTACAGCAAGATATTTTAATTCTGTCATGGAACATACGAGAGAAAGAGCCAGAATGTGTGAGGCTGAAGACGGAAGGCATTTGAGATGTTGTTTTTCGTTATTAATGGAGAACAAACTCCATTTCGTGTACTAAGTTTAGTCGAAACCCGTTTCAAAATAAAATCTCTTTAAAAAGTTATCTTTTAAAATCACCTAGGAACTTATGGCCCACTGTATATATATATATATATATATATATATATATATATATATATATATATATATATATATATATATATATATATATATATATATATATATATATTATATATGTTGAAAAAGTGTACTAGAAATCTTAATATACAAGTTAACATTGCATTAGGAAGATTAAAACAATCTCTAATCAAGTCAGTTTTCCGCCTACCCCCCTAGAGATTGTGATTAAAACAAGCTTGTTGTTTATTATTTAAAAAAATATATATTTGATGTGCTGCGCTGGATTGCTCTTAATTTTTGCAACAAGAAGTTGGTTAAACCGAAAACTTTTGGGATTGGCAACGTACTTTTAGGATGGACCAGGTAGACAAGGAAACTCTTCTGGTGTGCTTAACATGTTTTCGGAAACAAAACCAACAACATTGTTCCCACAAAACAGACAAAACCACAAATTTGGCGTTACAACCTAACACTTAAAAAGTTATGCATGATCTAAAATAACAGAAAGTTTGCTTTCGGACAAAACGTATTGAAAAGTTACGACCTGCGGGGTTCTTGTATTATTTTTTATTTAATTTAGAGTAGCGGGTTTGTTCCTCAGACTAGTATATGAAAATGGCATCATTACTGATTTAGAATGACTATTCTAAATCAGTAATGATGCCCGAAAGCTGATCTGTGGCATGACGGTCCTTATGACGTCACGTCTCTGCAAACAGTAAATATTAGGTGCGTATAAAAAAATTTTTCTTCACTTCTTCATATCTTCATTTTGGTAGAAAAATTAGTTTAGCTACTTTTCCTGTTTTTGTTTTTACTTGTTTCAATTAAATTGGTTACCTGTGGTTTTGTTGTAATACGGTAATAACGTAATAGCTTTGTTCGCGAAACCCATTTCTGTAAAAAATCTGTTTAGCTAATCTATTTTGACAATAACTAACATTTTAATGTTTACAAAAAAACTGACATTTGCCGGAATCAAGACCAACTGAGAAAATATTTGTTTTTAGAAATAAATAAGGTTATAAACTCGTAAATTATAACATCTTATACATTGTTAAAATTAGAATAAAAAGCACTATTTGGCTGCTTAAAAATCCAATATGGCGCCCACGTAAAAAAATAAAGTTGATGATGATTCTAAAAACCAGAAACGTAGAAAATAAAAATTGACCACTTGGTTTTAATTTTACTAAAAAAGTTGCTTTAAAAAAGTTTTTACAGATTTGAAAATTTTTACTAACAAAAAAATATGGCCGATTTTCGAAAATGCATGTTTAAGGTTTTCAAAATTTCTTAGAAACCTGAAATTAAACCATGAACTAAACGGATTTTTACCTATTTAAAAATTTTTTACTTTATTTTTTTAATTTAAATAATGTATATATATATATATATATATATATATATATATATATATATATATATATATATATATATATATATATATATATATATATATATATATATATATATATATATATATATATATATATAAAATATATATATATATATATATATATATATATATATATATATATATATATATATATATATATATATATATATATAAAAATAATTTATAAAAAAATATTTTAAAATTCGGAAATTCAATTTGGTATTTATTATATTTTCTTTTTAACGTACCTAGCTTTCGAATCAATTAAATTTTTTTCTAAGGGTCTAAAATTAAAAAATATTATATATTTGTCTTATAAAATTTATAAAAGTTTAACTAATTTACATTAACAAAAATAAAAAGACTTAAAAGAAATTTAAAAAATTATCTGAAAAATAAGGATTGACTTTGACAAATAAGTAAATTTCAAATATTTTGTTTTTGTAATTGTTATTATCAAAAATGTAATTTAGGTTGTAACAAGTAATAATTATTTTAAATGTTTTTTTTTATTATTTTTTTGGGTAAGATATCTTTAAAAAATTATATAGAGTAATAATAAAATGTTAATTTGTGGGTTATTGATGTTACCATTCCAATTATTTGAAAATTTAGTTTCATCCCAATATAAAATGTATAAATATATTGAACCTAAATTTTCACTAATAGCTTTTTTAAACATCACAGTCTTTTTATTTCCGTTAATGTTTTATAAATTTTATAACAGAAATAGATATTTTTTTTAATGTTTGAATCTGTAAAAGGTTTAAAGCTCGGTTTTTAAAAAGAGTAATTAATAAAGACCCCAATTACAAATTCTCCATTATTTTCTTTAATTTATATAAGGTACACGGTCGTATGTAATTTTATATATATATATATATATATATATATATATATATATATATTATTATATAATGATATTATATATATATATATATATATATTATATATATATATATATATATATATATATATATATATATATATATATATATATATATATATATATATATATATTATTATATATATATAAAATTATATTAAAATATATTATAGAAAACTTTTATTAATAATTTTACAAAAAGGATTTTTCCGAATAAGAGTAATACATCATTGGTTTTGGCACCCTAACGGCTCTTAAAATACGTAATAAAAAATTCAGGGCCTTACTTAAAAAAACAAAGTTGATGAGGGCAGCTCGAAGACAAAACGTGTAAATCTAATAACACTGTCTTGTAGAAAATGTATTTTGTTATATCTACTTAAATGGAGTCATAAAAAAGCAAAATGAAATCGCGAAAATTTGGTTCCAAAAATCTTCGGAAGTATTTAAAATGTTTAAACTTTTAAGGTGGCATTTTGATCAGCCTCAAATTGCGCAACTTTGCCTCCATTTAATCGATCTCGTATCTCTTCCAGTTTCCGAGATCCCAATTATGAGAATCGAATTTGGGACACCCTGTACACACCAAACATGAGGTATATTTTACACTTTTGGACCCACCTAGTCCTAAAATACACCTTCTATAAGAGCAATTACGTAAAAAAAGAATAAAATAGTGTACACTATTTCTTAATAACAAACAGACCCAGTAAACTTTCAAAAATCAATATCTTTTTCACAAAACGGTCAAAAAAAATTTTGTCCCAGTCTTCTAAAAAGCAAGTTACAGCTCGCCTTAGAATTTCCTCGAACAGAACAGAATAGAAAAAAATCTCCTCGTCTATTAGACAAAATGGCTTAAGAGTTGTGCTTGTTATTTTATTTGTCCCATTAAAACCGGTAGCCATATGTTAGAGTTGTTATACATAACTAAATGATAATGCAGTGTTTCATACACGTAACCGTGCGAAATTACTATCATCAAGTAACATTATTACAGGTTATTTGTAACAATGTGACGTGTTTTTCTCTCTGTTTGGATTGTATTGTTTTAAGTCGGTAGTTTGGCTCGATGGTCTGTTTATAAACCGAAAAAAATCGTGACTATGTTTATGTTTTTGTGCAATTATTTTTATTTAATAAATAAATTTATTGTAATCAGCTTAAAAAAGTCATTTATTTGACAATAATTTGCCATTGGTTGGTCGGAAGAAGAATTAGAATTGGAGCCACTAGTGAGCTTTACTTACTATATACCTCTCTTTGCCTATTTAATAACTACCTGGTAAATATTTTTTTGAGAAAATTTTAGTTTCCTCATATTTACCATCATACCAAAAACACTTATATAAAACAAGGGCCAACTGTGTAATATAGAAATTGCAACACCTGGTATTACCCCCGAAAATATTTGGGGCAAATAAAAATAACAATTGATATTGTCAACAAGAAAAATTAAAGCAGGCTCTCAAAAAATCAGTAAGTAAATTAAGCCACCATGTAAGTTTGGACATTCTGTAACTTTTCGTGGCATGCTGCGAATTAGATGATCAATATCTGCCTGTGGTAGGGTCTCCCAGAACAATCTTACTTCATAACGTAAACGTTGTACATTCAGCATAAGATGCTGCAACCGACTTAGCCTCCTACCCATCATGTCCCATATCTACATGTTCAATAGGCAATAGGTCAGGTGACCTTGCAGGCCATGGAACAAAAGTAACATTAGCTTGTCGGAGCACGTCTCTTGTAACTGCAGCTTTGTGTAGTCGTCTAGCATTGTCCTGTTGAAAAATTGGGTTTTACAGTTGTAGAAGGTATTTTTTTATCTTGGGACAGTTCACAGGCCTAAGTGCTGTAGGGTACGCCATTCCCCAGACATGAGAACAATATTCTAAAGAGGGTCTGATTTCGGATACATACAGAGTGTACAGATTGGAAGAAGAGAAATATTTTCTGACTCGAAAGAGGAATCCAAGCTTTTTTGAAGCTGCCGAGGATGTAATGTGTTTGTGCCAGTTGAGGTTATTCTCAAAAGTAATGCCGACAAGATTAAACGACTCTTTGTTCTTGAACTTGGCCGCTCATATGTAAGGGATGAGCATTGGCAGACTTTTTTCGCGACAGCGAACAACATTTTTGGCGCCTTAATCCAAGATAAGTTTGAGGTCTTGTGAAAGAGATATTTGCATTGCCTGCGCTTGTATTCTAAATCAGAATTACATAGTGGCTTAAGAAATTGAATACTAGAGTGGAGGGTACTATCGTCAGCAAAACTATAAATGGAATATTAATTGTGGAAGAGAGAAGATTGTTAATGTGTAGAAGAAACAGCGTGGGTGCCAGCACTGAGCCCTGGGGCACCCCAGAATTAATTTGGTAGAAACTGGAAAAATGACCCTCTACAGTAACTAATATACGTCGATTAGAAAGGAAACTGAAAAGCCAAGAGCAAAGCTTAGGTGGAAAACCGTAAGAAGGAAGTTTGTTAAGAAGCCCAACATGCCAGATCTGATCGAAAGCTTTGGCTATGTCAAGAGCAATGATCTGGGATTCACCAAGAAACTCAAGGGACTTGTTCCAGTTGTGTAAGACAAAGGAAAGAAGATCAGCTGTGGATCTACTGTGACGGAATCCATACTGTCTATCATGCAAGATCCCATGTTTTTCCAGATACTTCAAGATTTGTGAATTAATGAGTTTTCCCATTACTTTGCAAACACAAAAGGAGAGATATAGGTCTATAGTTAGAAGGTATGGCAACGCAACAGGTTGTAACACGTTATTAATGTAAGATTGGGCATTCATGTTTCTGTCTTGAAAACTAGAGGTGATCTGTTTCCAACTGCTATGACACCACATACCATACCGCCTTTAGTAAGCTCAGTCTTGCGCTCTACGCAAAATTGAAGTTGTCGTTTCTCTCCACGTCTTCGACGAACTCTCCTACGACCATCATGAGCCCACAAACAAAATCGGGACTTGTCACTTAATACGACTCGATTCCATTTCTCATTTCATTGAACCCGTTCTTGTCACCATACCAGACGTAGCTGTTTATGTCTATTGGTCAATGGCAATACAAGCCGGGGACGGTATGATTGTAGCCCATACGCTACCGGACACGAGCACAATGTGTTCTGATGTGTCCTGGTGTCTCTGTCTCCTGGAGAGTATGACGATCAGACGATTAGATCCATCAAGCCCTCCTCTCCCGGTCTAGTGACGTGGGTAGCTACCAGGTCCTTGTTACAGGAACCAGATGTTCTTTCTGAGGCCGCATCTCCGGCGGTTATGTCCGCCTTCTGTTTGGATTCAGGGAACCCTTCCTAAGTACCTGTTTGTTCGAGATGGATTCGCCCTTCCCCGGTGGCCAGTGACTTCAGGGGCACCTTTCAAAACGGATTCAACCGTTTCGGTCGGCGCACCTTTGATTGCTTGTGACCTTGAGTGGCACCTCTCGAAACGGATTTATCCATTTGGGTCAGGGCACCTATGTCACTTTTTTCCTATAAAAGCGGTTCTGTCCGCTTTCTGTTTGGAGCTAGGGAAGTAATAGTCCACCACGGCAGAGCCCCGCATTACCGCAGTAAGGCTAGATATTCTGAGAGGTCGCCCTCTATCTCAGAGGCACCGCTGGGGACACCTGTTTAGGGCACAGGATGTCATTCACTCATCAGTATGGTATGCTAACTCCTTAAGTTAAAGCCTTGTGTTCATCTTAGCTTCGGATCCCGTTCCATACGGTGGCAACAAGAGTTGCCGATAACCAGCAACTCTAGCGCATGTTCCAAAAGATCCTGCTGGGCCCAACAACGACGATGTGTGAACACAGCTGTTGGGCCTACGACGTGTACTGCGACGATGTATAGACCACTTTTGCCAACATCGCATTACTGTTGTAGCATACCGGTCAACGATTCTTCCAATTTCCCGAAATGACATCTCACCCTCTCGTAGACCTACTATTCTCCCTCTTTCAAATTCACTTTATTGACGATACAGGGCACGTCTTCGTAAAGGAGGCATTGCTAAGAAAGTATCTTAAATAAATAAATTTTAATATTTCTCGGTGGTAGGTCCCAAAAAAGGCGCCACCGACCATCCTGATCCACTTTCGTGATAGTCCGGGAGATGGCCCGACCAAGATTTATATAACGGGCTTTTATAGACGCTTTTGGCTCAAAGTTTAGATCTTGGACGCGATTATTGCATCTCTTTTTATTCTCTTTTTGTTACAATTCCGGGTATATGATGTTAAAGAGGCAGGCTAGAACAATTTTTTTATTATATATTTTATTATTTATTATTGTTTATTACAAAAAATTAAAATATATGAATAAAAACATCTTAGCAATTAGGTTTTTTTAGTTGAAATACGTAATAATATGACCATTTAAAATATTTTCTGGCGTATTGGAGGGTCACTTAGAAAAAAATGGAGAAAAGGTGTAATTTCACATATTAACGATATTTTTTTAATTTAAAACGTCAATATCTTCAAAACTATAAAAGATACATATAACTTTATTTAACACATCTATGTATTTTTACAAGATCTTTAATTAGAGTTATATAATCTTTTTGTCTAAAGGCAATATTTTTCGAGTTATAATCAAAAAACTGTATTTTCAGGATTTCAATCAAGCTATACCTTTGGAAAAAAATTGATTTTTTTTTTATTTTCAGATTTTTTTTTGCAAATTTTAAGTAATTTGGGATTAAAATAAATATTATAAATGATTTATTATATAAAAAATCACATTAATAAAAAAAAACCTGGTTTGGACTGAAATTTTTTGTCAAAATTACACTTTCGTTTATATCTCCCCTCTTTTTTGTTATATGAAATTTTTTGTGTCTCTTAAGGTATGTACACACCGAAAAAACTCATAAAAACCAACATTCGTTCTTATATTTGTTCACTCTCATTTGACCAGTTGAAAAAGTTATGGATGACGACGAACAAAATTTATTTCTCTTTAAGGTATATACACACCGAAAAACAAACAAGAACAAACATTCGTTCTTGTTCACCTTGTTTGTATGTGTTCCTTGTTTATTGTTCGCGTTATTTTGTCTACATAGCGCAATCAAATATTTGTTCACTCTCGTTTGACCAGTTGGAAAAGGTATGGATGACGACGAACAAAATTTATTTCTCTTTAGGTATGTACACACCAAAAAAACAAACAATCGTTCTTGTTCACTTTCCTTGTATGTGTTTTTTGTTTATTGTTCGACTTTTCTGTCTACATAGCGCAACCAAATGTTTGTTTACTCTTGTTCGACTAGTTGGAATAGTTATGGATTACCATAAAAACAAAAATTCTCTTTGATGTACCGACGTCCACTGGAACATGTGCGAACAAGAACAAACAAACGTTTGTTCGCCGCTTTAACTGTCTACACTGAAGAAAAACGTTTGTTCGCTGATGTTTGTTCTTGTTTGTTTTTTTGGTGCGTACATACCTTTTGATGTACCGACGTCTACTCGAACATTTATAAACAAGAACAAACAAATGTTTGTTCGCGTTTTTATTGTATACACTAAAGAAAAACGATTGTTCGCTGATGTTTGTTCTTATTTGTTTTTTCGGTGTGTACATACCTTTATAGTTTATATAATCATAGTTAAGAACAACTTAAGTGTCGTAAAAAGTGTTGGTGCAAGCGGCTATTAAAAATGTATAGTTGTATCAGTATAATGAAAATGCAGTACTCTTTGAAAAGAAAAAAAAAACAAAAAAAAAGGTTTGATTTGAACTGGCTGCTGCTTTTGCTATCTATTTGGACTATTTTTACAAACACATGCGGGAAGCGGCACATTATTAAAAGCAAAGGCGGCCGCCAGTTAAAATCAAACCTTTTAGATACTTTTTATGTTGTTTTTTTTTCTTTTCTTTTTAAGGAGAACCTACAACTGCAAAATTTTCTTTATTTTCACCAACAATAGAATACTTTTGTAAAGCATCTTAAGCTTTTAGTTTGTAACTGACACGTCCAGTTCCTTTCCTCGAAAATAACTTTCTAGTCGGCCCGAAAATCACGACTTACGTTTCAGTCAAGAAGATGCTTTCATATCTTTCAACCTAATTTGAATACGGGTGGCATAATCCTCATATATACCACAATTTGTATTCAGAAAACGCCGAAACGTAATAACTTTAAGAGCGAGGACGATATTTGTCTCCGAGAATTTTAATAATAATATTCCTCTGTTTTAGTGACACTAAAAGCGGGAGACCGTTTTGTTTTTATGTTTTTCTCGTTTTTATCTTTTTTACCTACAAAGACGGTTTCTTAGTTTTATGAATGGACTTTCGGTGCAATAAACTGGGAGGTTTTTAATCTTGCGCTTCGTTGAATACAGGGTGTCTAGAAGATACGTGTACATAATTTTAAGACAGAGCTTCTAGGGTCAAAATAGGTCGATTTAGGCCAACTTGGCCGGCAGCCAACCACTGGCATAGGTAAAGGGAGTAATTACCCCCCGGAATACTGAAAAAATATTTTTAGGTCTGCAAATTAAAATCTGCAATATGCTATAAAACAAATAAAATATTATAATGATTTAAAGAAAAACGAAATTATTGATATTGAACATTTTTTCTAATATGAACATGATATATCAGATTAGCAGGTATGTAGAAATTATTTTTTGCTATAGTTAATACTCATAATTCTTTATATTTTTAGAAGAAGTAAGTGTAGCAGTCAAAAAAAACTTTAGATTTCTTCATCTCTAGGAAACCAAAACCAACTGAAATCTAGATATTGTAAAAAATAATAAGACTGTTTTCTAGAATTTATATAATTTTAATATATTATTTATTATATATATATATATATATATTATATTATATTTATATATTAAATGTATAATGTTTAAAATTCTTTCTTTCTATCCCTCCCTCTCCCTCTCTCCCCCTCTCTTATATAAATATATAAATATATATATATATATAAAATATATATATATATATATATAAATTTTTTATATATATTTTTATATATATATATATATATATATATATATATATATATTCATCACATTCGCAGCTTTATTTAACTTTTTCCCAAATTTTGGTGTAACCTCCTTACATATCCATATACCGTTCTCAGCTGGGCCCATTGTTTCTTTTTGGGCTTTGGCCCAAGTTCTTTTTTCAAATGTCATGGTCTTGTTCCAGGTGGGCTTTTGGGCCCTTTTAACATCCCGTGGGACTATGTTGTTATTTTGGTGGTCCATCTATTATCTGTTCTTCTTGCCAGGTGTCCTGCCCACTGCCATTTAAGAGATTTGATTCTGTGGATCAACTTTACCTGGGTTCTTTGTCCTATCCATTCTATTTTTTTGCGGTCTCCCCGTTATTCCCAGCATCTTGCGTTCCATGGATCGTTGTGCTACCTGGATTTTTTTGAAATATCTGTTTTGTGTCCAGGTCTCACATGAAAGGTCAGAACTGGTGTATACACTGGTAAAATGTTTTTTTTATAGAAGTGGCATTCGGGATTAGAATAAAACCCCTTTTTTTCCCATGCCCTTTATGCAAATTTATTTTTTTTGTTGATTTCGATAGTGGGGGTCCGATTTGTATATGTATTTTTTTTTTCAGATTTGTGTCATTTATTGAAATTTGTCTCGCCATTGGTGTACATTATTTTAGTTTTGCTGATTTTTATTTTGAGATACTTCGTTATACCATTCAATTCATTTATTTGTTTTTGTAGTTTTGCAGGGGATTCAATTAGAACATATCGTCTGAATCTTAGAGGTAAGGTATTCCCACTATATAGACCTTTTTCCAGTTCAGTTTCAAAGATTTCCCCTTTGTGTTGCTGTGAACAACGTTGGAGATTTGCGTTCCCCGTCGTACCTTTTTCTAGTGGGGACCCAGGCGTTTGTTTCTTGTATGCACAACCTGCCTTAGTTTTTCATATAATTTCCAAGAGCTTCATAACGGGTTTTTTCCCCCATTTGTTAAGGCCTTTATTGCTTTGGGGTAATCGGTCAAGGCTTTCCGGGGAAAACTATAAACGCAAACTGTGGTAATTCATATTCTTTGGTTCGGTGATGATTTTCCTTAGCGGGGTATATGGACAACGGTGCTGAAGCCACTTTAACCCGTTTTTCCCCAAAAAACATAAACAACATTTTAAAAGAAACATTTTTTTCCTTGCCATAGAGCTATTCAAAACTGGAAAAATTTCTTGGGAAAAGTTTTTTAGTCATTGTCATAAATTTTTTTAAAAGTTTTCCCTTTGGGAAAAACCCCAGACTATTTAATGGGGCATTTTATTATTTCTTTAAGGGGGTTTTACAAAAATGAATTTTTTCAATACATTTTTTGTTTCCAAGCAGAGAAATTATTAAACGGATTGTGAAACTTTCTGTAAAAAAAAATTTGATGTCCCTTTTCAAGCAGCTTTAAAATTACTTTGGGGTCACATTAAAAAAAATTAAAAAAAGAT
>JAHBCN010012045.1:0-27529 GCA_019359885.1 Listronotus oregonensis
GGGAGTATTATGGTATCTCCATATAAAGTAAATTTAAGCACCTAAATAAGCACACTAGTTAGATTTTTTTAAATCTCAGATATGTTAAAAATAAAAAGTAAAAAATACACAAATCTTTTGTTTACTACCCCTTTAACAAGGTGCACCAAACTTTTTATTTATAAAGAAGAAGATGAAACAAAAAAGTAAAACATCATTTTTTTCCAATTTTTTTTTTTTTTTTATTAAAATTTTTGTGACAAAAACCCTGATTTTTTAAATTAAAATAAAAAAAAAAAAATATATTTAAAAAATGGATGTTAATTTTGTAATGTACTTTTAAAGCTATGTGCCAACTTCTTTAAAAACTAAAGTTTTTTTATTATTAAATCAATATTTAAATTTACAAAATACATATTTTAAAATAAACTGTATTTTGACTTTGTTTAACTTGTACATTTATACATTATTTTATTACAACATTGAAACCAGGTCAAAACTTTAGTATTCAAGATATTTATTTTATAAAATTTTAGACCGAAAAAATAATTAAAAAAATTTTAATGGTTTTTACAAAAAAAAAATTTTTTTAAATAGGTACTTGTTTTGTATTTTAGCTTTAGAATACAA
The DNA here is from genome assembly GCA_019359885.1 of Listronotus oregonensis. NCBI lineage: Eukaryota > Metazoa > Arthropoda > Insecta > Coleoptera > Curculionidae > Listronotus > Listronotus oregonensis. Next base: position 610 of record JAHBCN010012045.1, read on the forward strand.
TTAATGTTATTAATGGCTGTTTTTATAAAAATTATAAAGTTTACAATTTTAATAATTATTATCACAATAAAAAACATAATGATACACCTTTTATTTTAGGTTAATAAATAAGAATTTTGTTTTGATTCTCATATTACCAATAGTTGTTTTATACTCTAAAATTTGACTTTTATTATGCCCTTTCTGAGTTACGACACCGTTTTTCATTAGAAGTGCTAAAAAAGCATATGTCACGCATATGCGTTAAATAAGTCACTACCAGTGATTACCTTCTATTGGTATAGTCTGGATAACGAAACCTATGTAAAGGTAGTAAAGAGAAGGTAGCTATTGTTTAATATAAGTGTTGGAGCCACCGCATCTAGCTAATAACTTGAAATGTAATTAATTTGTTTTTGATCTTAATAAATGGGGATAATGGTTTAAACATCTAAAAAATGCTACTTTTACAATGTAATAAAAAAAAAACAACCTAATAATAAATAAAATAATTAATGGGTCAACTTCTTAAGAGAACTTTTAGTTAATTTTTTACATTATTATTTAATTTATATTAATAGCATTTTGTACGAGAGTCGAAAAAAACCTTTCTCAGGCTAACTTTTTAAATAAATACACTAACTAGAATTATAACTAACATAAAGCTAATACTTTAAAAAAGTAATAAATGTTATTATTGTACTTATCGCGTTATAAACCACGCTTAATGTTTCTTAATCTTAGAGACGTTGACTAATATCCATATTTATAAACCGAGGTCACCACTCAGCAATTAGGAGTCTTTTCTATTGTTTTTAATGCTGCAATGTAACTGCCTGATAAGATTTATACATTCTGCGGCAATTATATACAAGTTATAATTAGAAACACATAATTCTAGTTAACACCTTTGGCATAATTTTTAAAAAATTTAATTTGGTTTAATATAGCAGAATAGCTGCCTTCCAGAATTACCTTTGAGTATGAATAGTTTAACTTCCAATAAAATTCTAACAAACTTCATTTCTTTATTAAAATAAAATGAATTTTTTAACGCTTAAATTACATTTTTTTTGTACTTATATTGTAAAAATATTTATTACTTCTTTTTCTTCTTCTGGGGAATTTTGCGATTCATACCGAAGGCAGCCAACCTTTTGGGTTTTTTTGTGCCTAATCCCCCATTATCTTTTATACCAGTTTTCCCCCCAAAAAGTGGGGTCGCGCCCCCCGGGGGGTGCAATGAGGTACTAGGGGGTCCCGGAAATTTCCAAAATAAGAAAAAAACACTACTTTGTTAAATCATGTATTTTTATTTTTAAAAAAGCCGTAAATAAAAATTAACAATTAATTATCAAACGAAACAAAAAAAACAAAAAAATTTTAAAAAATTCTTAAAAGTCCTTAAAAATAAAAGAAAAAAATAAAGTCAAATATTACAATGTTAATGAGACCCATGCGCCTGTTTTTTTTAAACTAGTCTTTCAAATCTAGGCTGTGTATTTGAGACACACAAAATTTTTCGTTCTCAAGTACGAGACGATTTCTCACTTTTTTTTTAATGGCAGTCATAGACGAAAATTAACTCACAAAATATGATGTTACAAAGGAACCTAACATTTTACAGCTTCATTCGCCAACTGGGGTATTCCTGCATTTTTTTGGTCCAAAATTCGTCCGGGGTTTTGGGAAAAAAAAATTGCAGCTTGAACATTCCATCACTTGATATTTCAATAAGTTGTTTTTCATGTTTGTTGGTATTTCACATGTTGAAAGGAATCGGCAAAAAAAGGTTCAGTATTCATCTGCAACTGTCGAACCCCTTTTAAATTTCCGGGGGAAAAAATCACAGAGCTTTTTTTTTAAATTAAGAAAGTAACTTGCATGCCGCAAAATTGTTAAAATTTTTAGCATTGTAACATACATTTTCTAAATTTCCCCCAATGCACTGGAATGAATCGAGCTGTTTTTTTCCAAGTGAAGTTGACCATAAATCGATTTTTCTTATAAATCCCTTAATTTTATCTGGGCTGTAATTATATTAATGTCGCGACCTTGCAAATTACTTTTAAAATATTTAATTGTTCAAAAAATATCAGCAAGGAAACCAGTTTCAAAACCCCCAAAAGGTCGGAAAATTGATTTTCTTATGGGGATTCTTATCTTTCAAATACATTAAAAGCTCTGCTCTTAAGTAAAAAAATTTTTTAAGACGTTTTCCCCTTGAAACCCAACCCTTTCTTTGGGGTAAAAAAGATTTTGAAATATAGCCCCATGTTTTTATTTTTCAAAAAAAGGGGCTATAAAGCTTTTTTTTAAGGAATTTCAACTTTAATGATGGTTTTCATAACACAGTCCATTTCAGGAGGAAAGTTTTTACGCCAGAGCTTCTCGATAAAAAAAACAATGCCCATGGGCATTAGGCATTATTTTTTAATCTGACGACAAGACCAGTTGATGTCCTGTCATAGCGCGCCATCCGTGCATATAGCAATACATTTTCCCCAGTCAATAACATATTTCCCCTTTTGCTTTTCCCAAAAACTTCGAATAAACATTTTCCAGTGGTATTGGTCCCCAAATGGGGAACAAAATAAAAAATCTTTTGAATCCATTTTTTTATCATATCTTCAAACGTAATAAATTAAATTTTTGATATATCCGTGGATTCGCCCATTTGAAAAGAATATCATTTATTAAGTTTTTTTTCCCAACTTGCGCTTGAATATCTTCTGCCATATACTAATTTTCTTTTGGGGTATTATTTGACAAGGTTTGTTTTTAACTTTGAGTTTTTCCCCTTATCATAAAATTATTTTTTTGGAAAAAAATTTTTTCCAGCAATAATTTTTTTCCCAAAAAGAAAATTTTTAAATTTGTTTAAAACTTTTTCGTTTAGTAGTTTGCCAATTGAAAAGTATCTTCTGTTTGTGAAGGACGTTCAGCTTTTTTTTTAAAGAATTCAACGGGGTTTTTTTTTTTTCTGGATGTTTGCTATTTAAATGTCGAAGTAACTTTGATGGGCCTTTCAGTTTTTTTTTAAAAACCCTTTCCACAAATAACACATTGTTTTTTTGGGGAAAAATGGAAAAAACCTATTTAAGATAATCATCACTGCCCGCTTTTTTTTACTGCCACTTTCAGACGTAGATGGTTCTGCACTTTTTTTTTAAAAATTATCCATAATTTGTAATTTATCGTAGACGTAAATACGTAAAGGGGAATACGTAAGTCGAAAAATATTTACTCATTCAAACCGCTGTTTCCCCACAACGCGCTGTTTCGAACTGAGGTCTATTGCACATCGCCGCTTATATAAAGCCGAAACGAGGCACGAGAACTTTCCCAGAGTGCCATCTACTAGCAAGTAAGGAGTAGACCCTTTTGCGAATATAGGGAAAAAAATATTCGATGTAGACACAAAAAAGATGTCGCGGTGTACAATGTGCAGTCGACTTTTTTTATTTATTTTTATTAAAACTAGTCTGGCAAAGTACTACTAGTTTGCTAGGGGAAAAGACCCAATTATTAAAATAATTGTTAAATTTTTTTTAAAGTATTTTTTTAAACAAACAGAAAAGAAAAATAAAATTTGAAAAAACAGTTGTAAATTAGGCACCTATTTTTGCCCTTTTTTTGGTTTTTTGGGGGATGGTGGGGGGTCGGAAAATTTTTTTTAAAAAAAAGGGCGGCTTTAGATAAGTTTAAAACTTTTTTTTTCCAATCCTCCCACTAGTCTCGTTCTTTCTAAGAGGCTGTATAGCCCTGAGACTGGTTGGTTGATATATTTCTGTGGGCTTATTTTCGGTTGCCCAAATAATGTCTGTCTTTTGTGATTCAATGCTTCACATTCGCACAGGATATGGTAGGCTGTTTCTTCCCCCTCATCGCACATTCTGCAACTTGAGTCACCATTGTATAAGGGGTCAGTGGAAAAGTTGCCTATTCCACATAAACTAAAAAATGAGAAAAACGTGTTCAAATTTGAATGTGAATTAAAAAATCAGTGTGAGTTAAATAAAAAAACTAAAATGATTTTTATTATCTATTGCATTGTAACAAGCATGTAGTGAAAGGCCGGGATATTTACACAAAATTTTATTTTAAAATAAACACTATTTACAAAAAAAATTGCTGGAAAAATTTGGTCCAACAAAACAAGATACAAATTAGATTTGTCAACTTTAGTGTTATAACTAGAACAAATTATAAATACGTTTAAAACAAACTTTAGTCTATTTTTACAACTACAAAATAAGTAAAACAACTGTTGTATTGGTAACTTTAGTTTAGCACATAATTTAAAACAGTTATATAACAAATAGTTATTATTATAAATAAAAATAAGCTCAGAAAAAGCTTTATAATTTGTAGAACATAATATAAAAAACTTTCAATCAGAAAATTCTTCACCTTCACCAGGATCAGGATTTTCTAACAGGTCAACCGCCTCAGGATGTGTTCTTAGGCTGGTATAGAAATGATGATGAATTGGCGGGATATACTGACTTAACTCCATCAAATGTTTCAGTTTCTCGTCGGTTAGTTCTTTTCCATTTGGGTATAATACATCTAAACTTCTAAGCTGGTATGAGCGTCTGCCTTTTTTCTTCGGCCATAGGTCCAGTTCATAAAGTCATCATAATAGTTGAATTTCATCTTTAACATCAATGGTTTATCTTTCTCTAGCCGAATCCATACTGTTTTAAGCCACTGAACTTTTGTACCATCAACATATTTTTTTCTATTTGTTACGTTTTGTTCCAAGGATTTACAGCTAAAAAAATATTCTTTTTTCATTCTAATGACAGCAAATTTCGGATTACTTCTTTTGCAGTCCTTCACCATATCCATCCAATCATTTGGTACAAAAATATCATTGTAGTATTTCTTAGCCTTCTCGATCAATGCAAAAGAGCGGTCGCATGAATTAAAACTATGCCCACTTATAAAAAACTTTTGGTCAATAACTTTAAGAGTTTCAGATTTTTGTAAAAGATCTGTTAACATCAAACCCATTTTGATGTTGCGGTTCTGACCGCCACATCCATCGCTATACAGAGTAAGGTGTGTAACAGAGTCTGGTACGTTGTGTTTTATATGATGGAACAGACAAGAAGCCACCTCTTGCGTTCCACGAGATGCTTCATTTTCGGCCCACATGTACATAAAGGAACGCTGACTTACTTCATCATGAACGCATAGATTGTAAGTCCACATCTGTCGTTTGTAGTAAGCAATACCAGTTTTCAAGACAGGAGTGGGCAAGGTTTTTTGCAGATCGAAAGTTAATACACGCTTAGTTGGATCATTCGCACAATCAGAAACGTCCTGCTTTTGCATGTCGTGTGCAGCTTGAGCCTTGCGCTGATGAATTTCTTTTTCCCTAAGCAAAGTGTTTCTTTCTTCTTCTGTAATGGACTGAGATTGTAGGTCTATTTTGAATCTATCACATCTGTGACAAGAATCTGTTTGTGGCCTATGAAAATGTAAATTAAATTGACTGTTGAAAATATTTCTAAACACAAATGAAGAAAGAGGAGTTTTTGAATCATGTTCACAGCTCTTGTTGTACATATCGTACATCATGCGAATATTGAGGCCTGGAGATAGATAATCCCTATTCCCGTTGTCGTTTCTACTGTAGTGCGATTTGTAGGTTGGAAAGCGTTGTATAAATTTACGCAGATAAGTTACGTCATCGGGATTACTTTTGTTAGCAGGCTCATGCCTACCCCGTTTATCTTCAAGTGGAGTACCATCTCCAGATTTCCTTTTCAATGCATTGGTTATTGAACCGTCACAAATTACAAGGGTATCCTTAAAATAAGTTTTACAAACTGGAACATCATTTTGGCCATCATTTAATTTGTAAACTCGAGTGAGTTGACGTCTTGAATCTTTATTTTTGCCATAGCGCCTTTTTTTATTAATGCCAGAAACTTGTCCCATAATGAAAGCATTTTTTAAGCCCCAGGAAAGGGAATAAAATTTTTATGAATTTGAATTCTCCTTTCAACAGATATCTTAGCATTTTTTTAAGCAACCACATATTTTTTCCGCATTTAGTATTTTTGCAGGCATGATTTTTCCTTTTGCTGATGTGTATTCTTCCCCTCTCATTCGTTTTAGTTTTCTAATATTTTTCTTGTGGTTTTCTGGCTTTAATAATCGTTTTCTTGTTTTTAAATTACTTGTTTCTGTTTCATTTCTATTATCCGGTTCGTCACTGCTTTCAGCACTCTCTAAAACAATAACGCAGGAATGTAGAAAGGAAAGCGAGTAAATCATATAAAGCGACAGGTTGCACATTCTGTGTGCCATACTTGCCTAACCCACAAAAATTTATAAAAGGAGAAATGCCTAACCCACATGTGATATTATTTTGACTATTTGCGTTTTTCACGAACTAATATACCAAAAATTTATTGAAAATGACAATTCTTACCATACGTGGCTTCATTTGGGATCGGTTGTTCATAATCTGGATCGCTAGAACGCCCTGAATCACTGAAAACATGCGCACTACTTTCACTGCTGGCGGCCATTTTGATTGTGTTTGGGCAACTGTGGCTCGACGTAGGTGAATATTATGTTAATAGGCAGAGTTGCTTGTAGATGTCGCTAGCTTAATATGTTTCAGACGGTTAGGCAACTTTGGCAAAAGCTAATTCGAACATTTATCATATTGTGTAGTAAATTTGGCGGTTTTTTTAAATTTGTGGGATAGGCAACTTTTCCACTGACCCCTTCATATTGTGTAGGTGTCCTCTTAGGTTATCATGTTATGTAAAAACCCTACTGTTATGCGAAGTCTTTTCCTGCTTTGTCTGAGTAGTTCTTCCTTCGGATGGGCCCTTTATGAAGCTTTTTCCATGTCTAATTCTACTGAGGTTTCCCCAGTATTTCCTGGTTTGCCCTCGTGCTGTGGTTGTGGTCACGCCAAGGACAGGTTCTGGTCCAAAGTATGAAGTGTCCCTGTCCCGCAAGCTCATCACGCTTTTTCGTTGCCTTCTATTTCCGAATGTCTTGGTACCCACAACAGAGTTACTCTGTTGCGTTCGCCCAGGACTTCCAGTTCTTTTTGGCATTCCCATGTCAGCTTGGACGTTACCTTGGGGTTTACTAGTGCCCCCAGTGACACTTGGTTGTCCGTTATTATGCAGATACGCTTGTTTTTATAAGCCCTTCTGTTATTTTTTTTGCACAGTGCAGTAAAGCATATACATCCAAAACTATGTATGGGATTGATCATGGAAGAGAAGAGATTGTTGATGTGAAAGAAAAGTAAAGTCGGTAACACAACTAAGCCTGAGAGCACCCCAGCACTAACTTGATAATTACATTATCGAAATGAGATAAAAGCTATAAGATGTAAATTACGCATTAAATAAAACATTTTTACTAAAAATAGAATAATGTACAATTTTATGATGCAAATAATATTATGAATTTTAATGGATTATAAATGTTGTAGCAGGTTATCAAAGTACTTGTTTGTTTATTTTGGTTTTAAGGTATCAATACAGTTATAATTAACGTTCAAAATGACTGCTTTAATACACAGTTTGTTTTAAATTATAAAAAGTTTATTTATTAATAATTACAATATATGTTATTTATTGTTTAAAGCACGACATTATGATATAAAAATAATTCTCCGGGGAATAATAATCTTTATACATTTACATATCATTTATAAAATATTAAATATTTTTTACAGAACAAACTGGTGCTATAAATTATTTATTTAGTATTTGGCTACGACAGAAAAATAAATAGAAAACAATGTTAAAAATATGTATGCTTGTCATTTCATAAATTTTTATGCATTTATATAAATTAAAACTAACCAAAACAATGGGGTTTTAGAGTTTCTAAGATTGGGGATGTTAAACAGTTAAAAATAAGGTTTTTATGCAATTATTTTAAGTACTCTGTGGTACAGGTGTGTGTCAGTGTATTTTCTAGCAATAAAGGCCTAATTTAGGCCTCTATTACTTAGGCTAATTAGGATAAAATTATTTTTTTGGCGTCTTAGGAAACACCATATCGAAAATAATTGTAAAAAAACGCCACTGGCTTTTTTGGAATTTTTTATATTTCTTAGACTAAATAACTAATAATTCAACTTTTTTGTCTTCTGATAATTTTTCCCATTTTGTTTGATTGATTGATTGAAATTTTAAAAGTAAATACACAAGTTAGGTTTTTCCGCCTCGACACTGCAGCCAACAGGGCTTGTTGTATTTTGTGTATTTGTTTCAGTTAAAAAAGGGTTTTACACCCTAGACAGGTGTAAACCCTTTTACTGTTCTTTCTGGTCTCCAGCCTCCTGGTGGTTTGATTTGTTCTCCAGTATGTAAGTGCAGGGCACTCATATAATGTGAGAGGCTGTCTCTTCCTCTTCTCACATAGTTCAAATTTCTTCTCTATAGATGCCCATAGTGTGCATATGTTTTCTTAGGGTGCAGTGCCCCGGTTTTAATCCTGTCACTATCCTAATCTGGTTCCTATTTAGTTTTAGTAGTTCACTTGTCAATGCTTTCGATGGTGAGTCCAGCATTGATTTACTGTGTTTTTCCTTGGAATGTGGTTCCAGTATAACTGATTGTGTTTAATCCACCGAGCTGTCCCAAAACCGAGGCTTTTGGTTTCCAAAACAGGTTCAGGACCCACAAACATTTGCGGAGCCTCCCCGCCAGGGAGTCTGCATTTTCTTGCCCGATTTTTCCTGGCACCCAAAAGGAATTTGTTGTGGTTAGCCAGGTTTAGGAGGCATTCAGACATTCCAAACCCCAACCTTGAGTTGACTTGTTGGGATGCCAAAGTTTTTATGGCCGCTTGACTATCAGAGATAGTAATGCCCTGCCCTTATATCTCCTCCTCAAGTTCTCTCGCGAAAAGTTCAATGGCATATATTTCCGCCGGGAAAAATGGCATTTTTCCCCCAAGGGAAGCAAAGCATTGAACCTGGGGGTCATACCATGACCCTGCGCCCCCCATTGTCAGTCTTGGATCTCAATACCAAAAAATTGGACTGCCCAGGAGAGCACTACCTCCCAGGTGGGGTTTGTATGGTCTGTGTTTTTAAAAAAATCCGTTTTGATGTTCACCCCATTCAAATATTGGGTTTGTGATACTGCTCGTTATTCTGGTGTGTCCAGGGAGGCCCAGAGCACCAGTTGTTTTACATTTCAGCCTGTATGCCCCAATCCTCGCCTCCGCCTTAATAATTATACCAAGAGGGGGGGCTTGTGGGTTTCCATGGCTGCAGTTGGAGTCTTCTAATAGCTCCGATACAGAAAATAGTCGCTGGTTTTTGGATAACCCCAGCTCTGTTTTCTCTGTTTTTTTTTGTTAATTTTCAACAAAAAAAAAATTAAAACCAATTCATTGCAAGTCTTTAAACTACATAAATGTTTACCCAGTTGCAACCTAAAATTTAATTTTTTCAAAGTTTTTTTTAATGGAAGCAATTGTTCATATCGACGTTGTTTGGTGTTCGGGGGCCCACCCTTTAAAGAAATAAAAATAATTTATTTATTCAAGAAAACCAGCTTGATTAAAATAATGTTAATTTTTTCCCTTTGTAACCCTATTTTTTTTTTTAGAGATTTGACTGGCCTATTGCAAGACCTGTTGAAGAGGACGAGACAATGTAATAGAACTGTTTTTTAAAACCGTTTATTTGCTGATAAATTATTGGATCATATCGTCTGGTGCTCCAGAAAGTTGTCAAGATGGAGAAATTTAAATTTTTTGATAGTTTGATGGACCAATAATAAAACTTTGGAGGTAAGATCATTGGAAAAGTAAAACATTTTATGTTTTCAGAAAAAATTATAAATGTATTATATGGAATCAAATTTACAGCAGAAATTGACTGGATAAACCTAGAAGTTTAATTAGATTTGGATTAATTATTAAAAGAAAAAGATTTTTTAAAATGTCACAAATTTATATATTTATTAAGTGCGAAAATAAATCTAAATTAATTTAACGTCTGCTAAATATGGGACATTCCTGAAAATTCTTTGAGGGAAAATTTTTTTCCTTTTAGTCAATCCTGATCTGAATGTTCAGAAGGTGGGTTACCACTGACCTAACCTCAAAGGTCCTGTGTGCATCCTCTTTGGGGATTCTGCTCGTCCAACCTATTGATTTGGGGAAAAGTTTACCACTCTTTAGGTGGAATCTCCCCCAATTTCGCCAGTAATGGCCCGTTCTGCCCAGCATGGAGGACAATCGCAAAGAATGTGTTCCGCGGTCTCATCTTTTTATTCACAGCCTCTACATAATCCCGTGTCCGTTGATCATTTTAAATAGGTGTCCTTGTAGCCCCGTGGCCAGTTAGAACTCCCTTTAGTGTTTCTTCTGGACATCATAATTTTTTTTGCTATTGACTTGTTGATAGGGGATTATTTTTGCAAAGTTGCAGTTCGTAGAATCATTCCATTTCACTTTAGACGGTGGGAGTATGAGAGAGAGAGCTGCTTATGATTACCTTTAGATGCTCATGTCTGATCCATTAAGGTTGACCACATTATTTGGAGAGATGTTAGTCACGGCTTGATGACATTCTAATACAAGTCCGAAGTAATACGTGGTCTTTTCAGGATAGACACTAGGCAGTAATGTACCTACTGTCTGTATAAATACAGATCGTATGGTTGGCGATGTTGCGGCTTTTAATTTCCGTAAGCCGCTATGGTTATGGGCTATCAGTTCAAGTTGAAGAAAAAACACATGGGTTCGGCGCTCATTGTCTGCATCAATTTTCAGGTTTATGGTTTGGTGAATATATGCCACAGCATGTCACCACCTTGGTCTTAGAGCCGTCAGTGCTTTCGGATTTAATGGTTCCTTTCGCTCGCCTTTTATTGGTATTGTTTCTCTTATGTTGATAGTGTAGGGTTTATTAAAAAGGAACCTTGCTGCAACTGAGTCCACTTTCTTGCCTGTAGAATTGGAAGTTCCCCTGTAACATCCTCCACAAGGCGTCGTCCAGTTGGTGAAGTGCTTACATTAGTATCTAGACCGACCATGTGGAGGCGTGTTAAGTCATCAAAGTCACTTTCTTTACAAATTTATCAGGGGTGAGATTCGATATTATCTCCATAGCTCTGATCGATGTAGTTCACTTATAGCACCTGTGATGTTTAAACATGCTATTCTTTAAATTTGATCTAGTTAATGTTTGGTCGTGATCTGTTCTGTTTTGGACCACCACACTATGGAACTGTAAGTTACCATGGAGCTTAATATAGCCGTATGGGTGTTGCTACTTTGGGAGAGAATCCCCAAGTCTTCCCTATCGTTCTGCGGCATTGATCAAACGCAATATATGCTTTCTTTATTCTGTTCTCTAAGTGAGAATTCCATGTTAAGCTTACTGTCGAGTAATACCAAGGTATTTGACCTCTGTTGAGAAGCTCAGTTTAGTAGTGAAAAGAACGGGTGCTGTAGGTTCTCTAATTTCTTTTCTTTGTTTATCATTCTAATATTTAATTGTCCCAGATAAACATGTATATTTTTATCGTTTCTTTTATTCCCTTTGCTTTCAAAAAAAGTACTGAAAGGGAAATCCTGTCCCTTTTTACTTGATTTTTTCTGGTTGGATCTAAAATTTTATTATTGATAGCACAATTTTTAACGGAAAATATCTTTTAAAGTTCCAAAAAATTTATCTTGTAGCAGGCATATCACTTTGCGACGTATTTTTTATTTAAATTATTTTTTATTACCACAGTTTATACATTATATCACATATCTTCAGCCAGAGAATCATTCTGTGTGTGATAAAAAAATATTTTGATTTTAAAATGAAACATTGTATCAGTTCATGGCCCAAACCAATTACTCAAAAATGCTTTACCCACCAACAGCACTTTCGAAAATTAAGTTCTTTGTTTTGAAATGAAAACGATGCTCCACACGGCCTATAAATTATTTACACCTTAATCAACTCAGCATTTTACAGGTTTGCCAAATTGGGATGCGATGTGCAGTAAAAAAAGTGTTTTAAGACTCTAAATAAATGATTTCTTGACGCCTCTTTCTATTCGATACAAAAAAGTGTAAAAAACGGTATATGTTACCATAAAAAACCGAATTTGGTCTACATTCTCCGATGAATGACAAATTAAAAGAAATACCGAAAAAGCACCAACCGAAACAAACAACTTTGGTGCAATCTGGTTAAAACTAATAGTTTTAATTGGGTTCCGGTATAACCAGAACAAAGCAAAGTTTTGATTAGTGTTCAAGCGGTTTTTAACATTTGACATTCACCGGCGGATGTTGACATTTGCAAATTTGGTCTGGAAAGTTTCGAGAATGGGACTATGGTCCTGGTCCCGGGATGAACAGCTTGAATGTGCTCAGCCCTCTTGATGCGTATATGAACTGACAGATCGCCTGAAATAGAAAGCTGACGAAAACCCCCCAAAAAAAGCAAAATTTAAAGCACTTATCAAAAGTTTCGGTGACAAGTCTGTCACCGTTATTTAGATAACTTAAATTTAAAAAAAATAAAATTAAAATTGACTGTAGAATTTTGGTATAAAATTTAGATAATTCTTAGAGCTTTTGCATTATTTATGAGATTTTGTCATAAATAACATATTGTTTGACTGGTATATTTATAATTTTAAAAAGACAAAAAGCGGAGGTGTGTTAATTGATTTTAAGTTTACCTGATACTTCAGCACCAAGCATAGGTAGCCATTGCAAACAAACATTTTTTAGTGTTTTTTTTAATGTAAGCGTTTTGTCTTAAATTTTAAAGGTTTAATAATAAAAAAAAACGTTATTCTATTTATGCTAACTTTTTTTTTACTGCTATACCATGTATTTTTTATATAAAATAATCGGACAATTTTTTATTAATATTGTGATATCATTATTTTATGAAAAACTTAAGAACCATTGAAAAACCAGTAACTTACATTTTTCTTTATAGAAAACAACTTTCTATTTATTTCTTTCGCTGACTAAACTTTATATTTACATTTAATTAATTAAATTATATTTAAAAGATTTTTTGATATTAAGTATCAAATTTTCGTCAACATCTTCTTAAACATCTTCTTCTGGTAATTCAAGGGCGTTCTCACAATTAACGCTCTCTTTCTTACACCCTTTAATACATCTTGCAGGCTATTTTCCAGCAAACCTTGCGGCGTAGAAGGTTGAAGGGTTGAAAATTAGTATAGTCCATACTTCAAAGTTTGTTAACTTTAGTTGGAAGCAGCTTTAGAATGTCATATCTTGATTTAGTATTACCTACATACTTTGGGCGGGTACCATTTTAAAGATCAGGCTTTCTTTTTATACCTGTTAAATCTGAATCCACGGGAACAAAAGTTTTGGGACAATGCTAAAAATATTCAAAATTAGAAAAAAAGGGTAAGAGAAACTTACTTTAAAAACATCAGTTTTTTATATTTTGGGAATTAACTGAATATATGAAACAATAAAATTTCTTTAACATTCCTTCAATCCATCTATTTTATAGCATAGCCAATGGATTATTTAAATTTTTAAACAATTTTGTTGAAAAAGTGATACAAAGTTATTAAACGATTTATCTGAATATTCAAAAAAAACACAAATGAAACGGCACCCCTATCCAATAAATTAAAAAACAATAAACAAATTTTTGCCTAGATAACCACAACATATGGTATCACACTGGTATCACAGCATAACTAACAAGAACAGCACGATTTCATGGTGCATGTTTGTGATGCTGTGCCACAAGTAAATATATTTACATAATTACCGCGCAAAAATAAGCTGTACATTTTCTCTATGTAAATTTAGCGCATTTTGGAAGTATTTACGGGAATTATTAGAAAGCTGTAAAAGATAGCTTAATTCTGTTTATATTCTCGGACAGATTTTAAATTAAATTTAAGTTTTTAAAAATTCAAGGCTAACTTGATACTTTTTTGGAATTTTATGGCGTTTTTTAAATTTTGTTGATTTTACCAAAAAGGATGCTGTATATTGGATATTATTAGAGATTAAGAAAAACTTTAATGGTTAATATTTTTGTTGATTTTTATGTAGATTTCAGTGTTGTACTGATTTCTACTTTTGTCAGTTACGCTTTTTGAGTTATTTGAGTCTTTTAACTGGAACAGTTTGACTGCAAATTAAATTACCTTTTCAATGATACCCAACATTTTATATATAATAAACTCTAAAGCTACCATTTTTGCAGTTTTCTTTATTTTATAGAAACTAATAAAAATATGTAGGGAATGGAGGTTATGATTTAGTTTTATTTTGTAATAATCTAATTAAATCTTAATGTAGTGACAATTGTTAATTAAATTTCAAGTTATTATTAAATTAAATTTTAGTTTAAACTACATTATTTAGAATATAATAAATTGACTTAAAAGTATTTTTAACAAACAATATAAAAACTTAAGATTAAGATAGCTGCTTTTTTAATACTATGGCTACAGCAACTAGTTTAACAAAAGATGCGTAGGAGCGTAAATCCATATTTTAAATGCTTAAAAGTGACGTCTCTCTTCCTTCGGTGTGGATATTTTTGAAAAATACGTATCCCTCGCCTGTTCTTTTTTGCTTTTTTTTTTTTAAATCTATCTTTTGGTTTACAATTCTTAGTTTAAACCAGGGGTCTCCAAACTTTCCAGCCTTAGGGCCATACTGATTACTCCAGTAAGTTCCGAGGGCCAAAACCATATTATCATTGTTGCCGGTGGTAACAAGTGAAATAATCACTGATGAAAAAAAAAAAGTCCGAAAAAGTACACAACGTTTAAAAAAGGCTGCAAATCGGACTAAAAGTCCGCAAAATGTGTACTGCCATATTATTAATTTCTGTCATTATCTGTAATTTCTAGATTAGTCGTAGAGTACGAGCCATGAGGAGTAACGTGACGACATCTGGTGGACACAAGCGGAAATAGGTAGTACCTTCTATCGCTAACAGATGGCGCTAATAGCACGTACAGAATAATCTCGTTGGTTCGAAAGAGAAAGCTCTGGTGTCTTCCACTCTCACTTCTAGATGGCAGTAATTGGAATATATAAGAGAAGGCTAGTGGCTGTCACAAGTCAGTTCCTATGACACTGTTAAATAAAATATTGCATACCTCTTAAAACGTGTTTGTGCGTGTTTAAGTTTAAGACATCTTTATAACAGTATTTTTGATTTGAATTGTTCTTTTGTGTGTGAATTAGTAGTATGGAAAAAGAAGCGAAAAAGATGATAGTGAATGCAGAAAATTCAAGAGATCAGTGGAACATTCAGTATTTCATGTTGAGTCCAGTAACAAAGGCGCTTTGTTTGATTTGCAATGAAAGCATAGCCGTTCTCAAAGAAATATAACATTAAACGTCATTATGAAACAAAACATTTTCAAAAATTACTCAAATATACAGGAAGTTTGTGGACAGAAAAATTCGAAGCTATGCAGCGCGGATTGAAATCGTAGCAATCTTCATTTACAAAACTCAAAAACTGAACAAGAGCTGCAACTCGTGCCAGCTTTCGTGTGGCCTTCAATTACCAAAACGTGGAAAACCATTCACCGATACTTGGAGAAATGATCAAAAAGTATGAAATTGCAGTAGCCGAAGAAATGTGCCCTGAAAAAGGTAAATTTATTAAAAACTGTCAGTATGTCAGCAAACACTGTAGCTCGAAGGGTAGAAAACATCGCTTCCGAAAATATATCCTCTCAACTGTTCGACAAAAAATGGACGACTTTTGAGTGGTTTCTTTGGCCTTGGATGAGTCAACGGATGTGTCAGATACTGCTCAGGTGTTGATTTATTCGAGGAGTAGATAAAAGCTATGAAGTGCACGAAGAACTTCGCGATATGTATAGTATTCATGGCACAACTACTGGTACAGATATTTTCAAATGATTGAAATGGCCATTAATCAAAAGAACCTTCGATGGAAAAACTTAAAATGTATTACAACTGATGAAGGCAAAAACATGAGTGGGAAAGATAAAGGAATGGTCGCTCTTGTGTCAAAGGCTGTAGAAAATGACGGTGGTTCAAAACCATTAGTCTTACATTGTATCATTCATCAACAGTCTTTGTGCGGAAAATGTTTGGATATGTCTGACGTTCTGAAACCAGTCCTTATCAACTGTTAATTTTATCAGATCTTTGGGCTGAATCACCGACAATTCCGACAATTTATTGAAAGAGATTGGAGAAGCGACTTACCTTATCATACTGCCGTACGCAGGCTTAGTTGTGGAAAGTCGGCACAGCGCTTTTTGAACTTCGAGCAGTGATCGAAATTTTTTGAATGAAAAGCATCGCCTCTTGCTGGAATTACAAAACAACCACTGGCTGTGGATGTTAGCGTTCTATGTTGGTTGACCTATGTAGACGAACTGGTTACGAGTTGCAAGGAAAAACCAGCATGTCTTTCTGATTTATACACTAATATCCAAATCATTCCGGAAGAAATTGAGACTGTTTCAATCACAGCTACGAGTAAATGTTTTTCACATTTTAAAACATGTCGGAAATATTCAGCCACACTACGAGACTGAGTTTCCTATCGATTTTGCAATCGAAACTTTTCGTCTTTTTGCAATTAAATTTTGATACTCGTTTCTCTAGATGTCATATTAATAATTATTCAACATAAGAATGCCTTCAGTAAACTAAATTAATTTTATAAAGTATTTTGTTCTCTAAAAAGGAGTTTTCAAGTATCACTAGCTCTCCGCGGGCGGACAAAATCAGTGCGCGGGCCGGATGTGGCCCTCGGGCATAGTTTGGGGCCCCTGGTTTAAGCAGAAAAACACCTGTAGTATCGATTTCAAATCTCTAGTTTAAACGCAGTTTCTACAGTAATAAGATGTTTATAAAATCCACATTTGTACATCTGTTTTTGTTTTAGCGTGAAAAATTTAAAAACCATCTAAGGGATTTTTCCCAATCCCCGTAAATACAAATAAAATGCGTCACCCTATGCATTTAATACCCATCAAATCACTTTACATTCTCCCCATAAAATGTCTTAAATTCAGCATCGAATTCCTATCTTCTGCTTGACATAGAAGACGTATAAAGCGACATAGTTTGCATTATTTGCCTTTACTTTAAAATGTCTTTGGCACATTTGAGAATACATCTTGAGGCAATCCCGCAGCACTTTAAATTTGTTTTTCTTTGTCCCTTAAAAATATTTTGCTTGTGTGTAAAAGCATGTTTTAAAATTTCTTGGTATTAAGTTAAAAAAAAGAATTTTTTTTGAGGTACCTATTTAACCAACAAGGGTATTAATAAACTCTGTTAATGAGCGATGCCATTTAAAACGTTAAGGGCTAAGATCATTAATCACCACATATTGCCCAAATTAAAAATTTTCGGGAATCGTTTAGTTTTTACATTGAGAAAATCATGATTTCTCCTAAATTTTTCTTTTATTGTCCCTATTTTGTTTGATTAAAGTACGCCTGAGCGTGTTTAAATCCATATAAACACGCGTTTGTTTGATTACCTGGTATAGTGCGGCTATTACATTTTAGCAAAAAATTTGTCAAATTTTGACTTTTCAGCCAATTTTTGTAAATCGCTCTTTTTTACATTGTTTTACTTTTAATTACTATTAATAAAATCAAAGGCAAAAAAACAATTATATTTTATAAAAACTCACAAATTAATAAATTATATTAACTTGTGGAACCATTCAAAACTATTATTATATGAGTGCATATATAAAAGAAACACTAATAGTCTTGTTTTAGGTTGTTCTAAGACATTAAAGGAATACAATAAATATAGACAGATTAGTGATGCGACTCAAATAGGATTTTGTGACCCGAGTCACTCGAGTAATTTTACTACCACAATCGAGTTATACTTGAGTTTTCAAGTCACTCGAGTAAAATCTCACTTAGCACTAGCACTAGTAATTTTAAACAAATACCTTTATTAAAAGAGTGTCATTGTCATGGAGTAATATGAAATAAAATACACATTGTAATAATTGTTACATTTTATTTATTTAAGCTATCAACAAAGTCAAAAATATCTTCCTAAGAATTATAAAGTAGCCGTATATAAATTAAATTAATTCTGTTGTTACTAAAAATAAATACGAAATCCTCTTTATTAAAGCAATTAAACAGAATGAGACGCTTAAAAAAGACACTAAATAAAGTGCACCTTTAAAAAAATGTTTTATTTTATGTCGTATTTCTTTTGTTTTAATTTAAATATTTGTTTTAAGTAGGTAGGTAGGTAGGTTTAAAGTGAGTGGACTTTTTACGCCCTTCACTGCGACCGCTCGGTCTATTGTGGCTCACACCTTTTTATATTTGCCCCAATAGGATCAGACTCCTAATGAATCCAATACCAGATTGGGAGAGCGTTCTTACATCTCCTCTTACTCGTGTCGCTACCGGACACGAGCACAATATGTGTTCTGATATGTTTCGTTGTCCCTGTCTTCTTGAGAGTATGACGAGCAAACGGTTAGATCCGTCACGCCCTCCTCTCCCGGTCTGCTGAAGTGGGTAGCTACCAGGTCCTTGTTACAGGAACCGGATGTTCTTTCTGAGGCCGCATCTCAGCCTTACCCTTGAAAACGGTCCATCCGCTTTTGTTTAAGGGGAACCCTTTTCCTATAAAGGCGGTTCTGTCCGCCTTCTGTTTGGATTCGGGATTCCTTCCAGCACCTGTTTGTTCGGGATGGATTAGCCCTTCCCCGAGAAACAGGGCGCCGGTGACTTCAGGGCACCTTTCGAAACGGATTCACCCGTTTCGGTCGGCGCACCTTTGTCTGCTTGTGACCTTGGATGGCACCTCCAAACTATTTATCCGTTTCGGTCAGCGCACCTTTGTCACTTTTTTTCTATGAAAGCGGTTTGTCCGCTTTCTGTTTAGATCTAGGGCAGTAATAGTCCACTACGGCAGAGCCCCGTATTACCGCAGTAAGGTTAGATACTCTGAGAGGTCGCCCTGTATCTCAGAAGCACCGTTGGAGACACCTGTTTAAGGCACAGGATGTCATTCACACATCAGCACGGTATGCTAACACCTTGAGTTAAGCCTTGTGTTCATCTTAGCTTTGGATCCCGTTCCATACGCTAGCTAAAAGAGTTGCCGATAACCAGCAACTCCAGCGGATGTTCCAAAAGATCCTACTGGGCCCAACCACGACAACGACGTGTGAACACAGTGATGGGACTCAAATAGGATTTTGTGACTCGAGTCACTCGGGTAATTTTACTACCACAATCGAGTTATACTTGAGTTTTCGAGTCACTCAAGTAAAATTTCACTTAAACTGCAAGTTTGCAATTTGAATGAGATTTCTTTCAGCAATTTTAAACAAATATCTTAATTAAAATAGTGTCATTGTCATAGAGTAATATGCAATAAAATACATATTATAATAATTGTTACATATTATTTATTTAAGCTATTAACAAAGTAAAAAATGTCTTCCTAAGAAGTATAAAATAGCCCTATATAAATTAAATTAATTCTGTTGTCACTAAAAATAAAAACGAAATCATCTTTATTAAAACATATTTATCAGAATGAGACGCTTAAAAAAACACTAAATAAGGTGCACCTTTAAAAAAATGTTTATTTTATGTCGTATTTCTTTTATTTCAATTAAAATATTTTTTTTAAGTATTCTTTAGGATTGTACAAAAAAAAAACACACCACAATATGGCAATTTAGTCTCTCCGGTAGCGTAGTGGTCAGAGTCTCGGCTCGCCGCGTCGGCGATCCGGGTTCAAATCCCCGCCGGGGAGACTTATTTAGGTAGTAGTTATTTAAAATAACGTCCGTGGTGGCACTACCGCGTTGTCTAAAAGGTGCTGTGCAATATTTGCATGTTTCAGTGCTTGGACAGCGTTGACGGAACTTGAGAAAAAGATGGGTTAAACATCGGAAAACCCGGCACTCACGGTACTCTGGTACTTAGGAGTATATATGTATATGTATATATCTAGTATATAGTATATATGTATATGCAAAATCCTTCGTGAGCTGTCACAAAGAAAAAAAAATCATAGAATTCTTAAAATATAAAAAAAGCAAGGAATATTGTCGTATTTAGTCGGATGACCCTGTTTTCGCAGACTAAAATGATAAAATATATTTCGGTAAGATGAAATAAGTCAGAAAAGTAGGTACCGTAAAACGGGGCTACTTGCACACCTTTTTAGCATATTTTCCCATATACCGTTGTATGTTGTAACTTTGCAGCTTCGAAAAAATTACATTGTACCGACCTAGCCATGGGGTATCCATGGCTGGATGTAAAATTTTGAAATTCCAGCCATGGGTCCCAAAAAAAATTTTTTTAGGTGTGCAAGTTACCCCGTATTTGGGGCAACTTGCACACTTACGAAACGATTATTATAAAATGAATGCTTATGACTTTTGAGTGCATGTTACCCCGCAGTCGTATCAAAAAAAAAGATATTTTAGACCCATGGCAATAAATTTCGAATAATACTAATTAAAAATCTTTATTTTAAAGAGAAAAATTTATTTATGCGTCAAAATGCAATAAACTTAAACAGGTTCTATACAAAAATACTTAGAAAAATGTAAATAACAAGTTATCAAAAATAAAAAATAAACACTTTCTCTCGCTTACTAAAGCTTGGTAAATTAAGGCACATTCTTAAAACATCACAACCCTTAAAAAAACACTGGCTAATCGTCAATTTGGAAGTCTTTGTCGGCATCACTGTCATCGAAGGGAGACTGTTCTCTTTTGAATCATCGCATCGCTCGCACACGAAAAATGGGTCTTTGCTATCTTTATTACAGGGTCCACAAATCCATGCTTGACATTTCGTGCATTGAATCCAATCACTTGTGCCTCTGTAATCTTTCCAGTTAATTCTGCAGATAGCACATTGGGAAGACTCGTATTTTCTTATTCTCTTGCTTTTTCTGCTGGAGATTTGTTGTGCGCCTTTCACACCACTACTTGTAGGGGTTCCGGTTTGTCACGCTGCTGGTGAATCATTCGTGACCATTGAAGGATCTTCAGAAGCCACAGTAGAATATGATGGAACAATGCGAGACGCATCACTTCCAGGTTCGAATTTTTTTCCCCTTTTTCGTCTTTTCGTCTAAAATTCTTTCGACTTCCGCATCTTGCACTCCATCAGGAATGCGCTTCAAAACTTCGTCAGGATTTGCAGGATGCAAGCCGGTGGCTCTAAATCCTGATTTTAGATTTTGTGACACTTTGGGGCTTATTCCTTCCACAATCTATCCAGAAGATCGGAAATTGTTCCTTCGGGATAGTTCCTTGGAAACGAGACTCTTTTCCACTGATCGAGAATCTCCCTCCATTTCTTTTTCATAGGGGCAAATACAGCCACATCAAGCGGCTGCATTAAGTGAGTGGCGTTGGCTGGGAAGGGAGTTATGTAGATATTATTAGAACCACACGCCTCTATCACTTTTGGTGAAAAGTGACTTGCCAAATTGTCACCAATGAGGACCACTTTGTCGTTATTCTCTCTGGTTGATTCGACGTGAGGCAGGAAAAGCTCGAAAAACCACGTTTCAAACAAGTTCATATCGAACCATCCGCTCGAACTGCTTGCATATTTCGTTCCTTGTGGTCCACCTTTCGTCCAGTTTTCGTATAGATTTAATGCTTTATACACTACCATAGGTGGCAAAAGGTCTCCATTAGCATTTCCGCAAACCATTATGCTTATGGTAGCACGGGAATGCTCCTGAACTCTTTCCACCCTTTTCGTATTCCTAGGCACAACCACCTTTCCCTTTGGACCCAGGATCATCTGTTACGTTTGTTTCGTCGTAGTTGTAAAAGTTTTCACTTTTCACTTCCCTAATTGTTAAGTCAATATTGTCGAAGAACTGTAAAATTTCATCTCGATCAACCGATGCTCTGGATCTCTTTATGTTAGACGCCATTCTGGTGCTCAACTTATTTCTTTTTATAAATGAATCTAAGAAATCAGGTCCAGGATAGTTATTGTTGAACACTCTAACCGTTTTTCCCTGTTTGTCCAAAAACTTTTTGATCACATCTCGAATATCAACCTTTGTGAGTGGGAACCCCCAATTTGCCACAACACCCAATGTCCTCGAAATAAGAGCCTCTTCTTCATCACTTAAAACCTTGGGACGACCGACTGCTTTCGTGTGCGCACCGGCAAGACGTCGACCTAATGTCGTCCGTTCCACTCCGAACGTTTGAGTTGCTAGTTTTTTTGACATGCCCGCATTGACAGCTTCTATTGCTTCGCGCATGGCCGTTTCTGTATAATTCCGGTAAGTTCTTGACCCCGGAGTTTTTTGGTAAGTACGAACCATTTTTTACGTTCTATTTACCTGTAACAATAGAAACCCACCGTTAAACACCAAAAAAAAAACAAAAGAAAAATATATAAATAAAAAAATATGACAGATAAACGTGATGTGCAAGTTACCCCGCGGTGTGCAAGTAGCCCCGTTTTACGGTATTGTTTTTGTTTATAGCCGCATGCCGCATTTACCATAAGAAGGATGCATGCCTATTTTTGGAACAAAAAGAAAAAAAATAAAATAACAAAGAAATGTTAAACTTTGTATTGTTTAAAAGCTAATGTCACAACAGAAAATAAATTTATAAAAAAAGAAAAGATCTTAAAGAATTCGAGCTTTCTTTTTATTTAAGGTTACATCAAAGACATTTAAATGAAATTTCCTTCAAATAATCCGAAGCGTAGAGGTTTCAAGACATCTGTAATGTCAAGCCGGAAATGAGAATTTAAATTTATTTTAGACATGACTAAGTATTAATAGAAATATTTAAAATAAAGCTGCTTGTGCGGATTTAAATTTAATTACAGAATATTTGTATAGATGCAAATGGAAACAGGAAGGGTCTAGTTTAAATTTTATGTCATCTTTCTTCGTAAAATATAACCGAATAATTAAAATAGAGCCTACAATATAAACCCTCGCATTTTAGCTGACATTAAATCTAGACAATTTTAACTGTAGCAAGTTTAAATAATATTAAAATCTAAAAAACACAAAAAAGTTTTTTAGAAATTACAAGAACAAGAATACATTATTTTAGGTTAACTCGACAAAATGCAAAAAAATGCTCATTTCATAATAAAATAATTTTCTATTTTTGTTATTTCCTGTTTTATTTAATAGTTTTTTTGTTACAGGGAACCGTCGAATTTAGTGTGCTTTACTCTCTTCCAGATGCTTCTCTAGCCTCATTTACTGGAAGCTCAACAATTGATCATATGTTAGAAGATGATCAGCAGATGCTAATCGATATTGAACAGAATATTGCAAATATAGAGAAAAATTTATTGTCAGAACAACCTACTTCCAACTCACTAGCAGCCATGGATAAGAGAAAAACCTTAAGAAGAGGAACGACAATAAGTACACCCGAAAAAAGTCTTAGTGAGAGGAAAAGGTCAACACTTAAAAGTGTCAAGGTAAATCATATTTTCCCAAATTGTGATACAGCATTGTGTAGAAAATATCGCACATCCGTTAAAACACTGTCACATCAAAAAAATTAACATTTTTTAGGAGAAAAAAAAAAAGCAAGTTTTTAAATTAAACTTATAATAGTTTTGTTTTGATTTTAAATAAAAATTTTCAAAAAATATTTGCTTGTTTTTGTAACATATTGGCCTCAATTATGGTTAAATTTAATTTTAATTTCTAATTTAAAATTAAAAAATAAAAATTAATAAAACTAAAAAAACGGTAAATCTAATATGGTGGACTCATTTTCTGGATTTTTTTATCATATTTTTAAATCCAAATTTTCAGTCAATGGTCAACATCGTAATTAGCAAACCCAAGAAACTATTGGACTTACAAATTTAAGGCATTCTAAATAGAAAATGGGTTTACCATATTAAATCCGCCATCTTGGATTTATATATTTTCCGTTGCTATTTTCATATTTGTGGTGAGCGGCCCCAAAAAATGTCCAGTAATTATTTTGAAACAAGTTCGACCACATTTATGAAGCAATTTTTAAAGGAGGGGTAATATCCACCATAATTGTCCTAAAAATAAAAATAAATTAAAATTAAAAATAATTATTTACTTTTGCACTTAATTTTTTAGAGCCTTATTAAATTTGGAAAACAAAGACCACCAAAAGACAGCGACACTGAAGATGAACTTGCTTCCCTCATAAGGGGATCTGAGTCAGGTAGAAATTCCAGAAACTCAGATATCGACTCTGCTCCCATTTCCAGGGCTGGCAGTGATACCTCTATAGATTCTAATGGAGAAAATCAGCTGTCGATGTTGGAAAAACGACGAAGTTCAAAGTAAGTGTTTTAATAATTGTAAAACTATACAATTTTAAAGCAATCTTTTATCAAATAATGATTTTTAAATTAAATTTTTGTTAGTTTTCTACTTATTGGGCCCACGGCCGATTTTATTGAAATTTAGTATACGGGGTTTTTGGGGGGCGCTGATTGCGAATCCAAAGTCAAATTTTTCGAAAACACAGGTTGTTATAACACACAACTCTGACCTTAAAATGCTAAAACTTTTTAAAATTTCCTTTTAAAATTAGTTAATCAAATAAATTTTATGGTACATTTATTTTTTTTTTTTTTTATGAGATTTTTAAGCAGTGGTACAACTTAGGAAATAATTAAAAAACGCCTATTTTTAAAATTTAAATTGTGTAAAATTAGAGTTTAGATTAAATTATTTTGTTTGTGTTCAAAAAAGA
This sequence comes from Listronotus oregonensis, assembly GCA_019359885.1. Taxonomy (NCBI): domain Eukaryota; kingdom Metazoa; phylum Arthropoda; class Insecta; order Coleoptera; family Curculionidae; genus Listronotus; species Listronotus oregonensis. Next base: position 25,338 of record JAHBCN010012045.1, read on the forward strand.
GGATTTTGTCAACTAACTATTTAATATATACCTCCTTAACATATCCAAATGCCCTGCCTTACTTGTGATATCTGACTTCTAAATAAAAACACCTTGAAATATAAGTGCAGGAGTCCTTATGCACTTTTGAGGTTAGGTCGTAGTAGGGTGTTATAACCAAGGAAGTTTAAAGGTGTATGGAAGCCCAATGCTATGGCCCATTCGATCAAAAAATGTCCAGCCCAGTATGAAAATAACTGTCAGAGTTGGCCCCGCCGATTCTGCGCAATAACAAAATTCCACGAAATAATTTAATGTGTTGCCTACTTACACACTGATAAATCAGTGTGAAGTTAGCCAACACATTATAATTTTATGAGAGCCGGAGTACCGTTTTTTGGATTGATCAAAACCTTCTTATTTTAGTGATTAGTGTTTATTAAATTGTGACTATAATTTTGTGTTTATTGTTTGTTACTTATAATATCGTAACAAAATGACTAGAGGTTGTATGGTTTTGTCTTGCAAATCCAAGGGTAACATACCCGTCTTTTTAACTTTAGGTAAGTATTTTTTATAAGACGTAACGTTAGGTAACCGAATAAATAATAATATATCAATTATGAATAATAGAAAATAAAAATTTCATAGGAAATATTAGTGAGAAAAGTAAGGCAATCTTAACTATCTTTTAGATGATTTCCACAATGTTTGTGTATTTCTGTGGATTATTAAAAAGAAATAAGGTTTACATTTAGGTACTTTTATTTCATTTAATAATTTAGTACACTCTTTTAAAGGATCAAAATTATTGATTACTGGGCAGACCAGGCAAATTTTAATATATACAGGTCCCTCTAATTGAAAAGAAAGGAAGTACAATTTTGGTACGGTTTTTGGGGCGCTGATTACAAATCTAAAAAAAAAAAATTCGGCAATGTTTCGTTTTCGAGATATTCATCATCAAAATTGAAAATCAAACTAACCTTATTTACACTATTCCTCCTTCTTTTGCACAAAATTCTTGATTTTTACACTAAATTGGCACACAATATTTCACAAACACCTTTTAAAAACTTTTTTTATGTTTATTTTACACCTTTTTTACACTTTTTTTAAGCAAATATGGCTGCTGCCTTTGAACTTAAAAGTTCGCAATTTAATGGAAAAAAAGATGTAAAATAAATAAAAATACAAGGTTTTAAAAGGTGTTTATAAAATATCGTGTGCCACTTTAGTGTAAAAATCAAGAATTGTGTACAAAAAGAAGGGAGAATATAGTGAAAATGAGGTTAGTTTAATTTTCAACTTTGATGATGAAGATCTCGGAAACGAAACGTTGCCGAAAAGATATTTTTTCAGATTTGTAATTAGCGCCCCAAAAAACCCCCGTAAACCAAATTTGATCAAAATCGGAGAGGAGGCAACTTTCGAGACAATACCATTTGTTTAAAAATAAATTAGATTTTTGGTTTCTTAACCTTGCATTATCAACTTTTTAAGCTCGACATACTGTACACACATAATATTTAACGGATACTGTTACAACGGATACTCAGGTACCAAAGGTTACTAAACATTTTTAACCACTGTTATTCTGTCTCATGAATGTTTGTTATTAGTGAAAAGTATATGCCTAAAAAGCAGTTATAAAAATTTTCACTTTTTAATGTACAACCAGAATCTTAGGATTAGATTAAACTCATTTACACTATCTTGCCCTTCTTTTATCACAAAATTGGTGATAAGTACATAATACTATCATACAATGTTTGAAATTTATTTAAAAAAATCGTGTTTTTATTTATTTACAAAGATTTTTGGTAAAAATACAAAACTTCCAAAAATATCGACCATTTAAATAGAAGGCAGTAAAGTGGCGCCATCTATTCTTTCCATATTATATCAGATGATATAAAATCTAATATTACACAATAATTTTAAATATTCTATAGTAGTATCCTTTAATAACCAACAATTTTGTGCAAAAAAAAAAAAACAATGAATGTTGGAATTTGACATTTGATGATGTCAATTTTATAGATAGTAACAAAGAATTATGGAAATCCGGCCCTGACCTACTATTCATTGCGCAAATTCCGCGGGCAACCCCTATTCCCTGCCCTGCACGCCTGGACAATTTTGTTTACAGTATTGGGCTTCCATACACCTTTAAACTTCCTTGGTTATAACTGAAAACTAAAGTTCCCGAC
>JAHBCN010012046.1:0-27484 GCA_019359885.1 Listronotus oregonensis
AATGGGGTTGTTTGACATTTATTTTTTAATTTTTTTATTAATTCTTTTTTTTAAAAAAAAAGTTATTGTTTTTTTAATTTTTTTTTTTTTTTAACACTAGTAAAAAAAAGGATTTTAGTTCTCTCTTTTTTTCGGATCTATTTTCCATCTTCTGAGTTAAACATTTACAATTATTCCTGACAATTCATTTAATGGTTAAAATGGACCAGATAGGCTTGATGGGTAAATAAATTAAAAATATTTCAGATTCTGCTATTGGTTTAATTAAATTCTAGTATGATAAAATTATTTTTTTAATATTAATAAATAATTTTAATTAGTTAAAATAAATTGTTACAAAATAAAAAAAAAAAGTTTAAAAAAATAATATTGAAGTGTCTTTTACTTTTAATGGTTGTAGATTGATGAAACGAAAAAACGTTCATTGTATTCGGCTGTACGTCAGTTTTTTTGACAGCCAAATAACAAATTGTTTGTTGGGCTGGTGTCTGTTTGGTTTTGGTTATTTAAAATTTTGAATTAAGATCCAAAAATTAAAAATTTTTTTAAAACTTGACACGAGGGTTTGTCGATTGGTCTCTTCAAAAAGTTATTTTAAATTTTTTCTGTTAAATGTACGAGTAGAAATTTGACCCCCTTAAAATTTACATGGGATTTCCTATGTGCCGCTCGGCGACGCACCACCCGGTAAAAAAAAACAGAAAAAAGCTAATTTTTGTATAGCCTTTGGATTTTGAGGTTACACTTTTCCAGATAAGCTTTGCGTTTGAATCTTTCTGGCGAAGAATATTTGTTATGGTAGGTGATACTCTTTGAAAATTTAAATATGAATGATGTGGCACTTCAAGCTTTAGTACTAACACCAATTCTGTCCTCTTTTCACATTACTGATGTTGATAGTCAAGTACTCTAGACTTTAATATTCGTTAAGAATGGAGAATGCATCCCTTTACAGTTCATCTAAAGAAGCCCAGAATATCCATCCTTATGCGTTTTATTATCCGACAAAAAAATTTTAAAAAAATATTTTTACTTATTTATTAGGAAAATAAGCTTTGTTTGCACAAATTTTCTCACAGACCACTTTTAAGCAGTAAGGCTTTTGTAGTTACCTACTCGAAATTCAAGAAAGGTTTTTGTTATATGTTAAAGAACGTCGTTATATTGTATATAGCCTAAAAATATATCATCTAGTAAAATATAGCAAGAAAAACAGATTGACAGCGTATTATTAACGCCTTTATAAACACACTCAGAAAAAGCCTTACTTAACTTTCATTGGATGTACTGTGTGTCTCATTTTCGCGCTTATATAGGGTATATAGTTCAATAACTGAAAACCTAAAAGTACCAAAAGCTTTAAATAAATCTGTACAGTTTTCATTTGTGGCGCAATTCTTAGGTCTTTGCGGATGCTTTCGGGCAAGAACGTGGAAACCCGCTGAGAATGGCCCCCCCAAAGTCCCAAAAATTAGTTTCCCGCGAATATCTGCCAAAATATGCGAATTAGAGAATTTTTGTTTAAACAAAAAATGAAGATAACCGTAAAATCTACAAAAATAATCCCCACCATTTTTTTTGCAACACCAATATTTTTCGCAAAAACGGCCGTCGAAAAATCCATAAAATTTCACACTGGATAGATGTGGCTAAGCGGCTAAAAATGCAAATGGGCAAACAATTTTTTATCAAAAAGCGGGAAAGATGGTGAAGAAAATTTTCTGGGGTCATTAAACACTTGCTAAGGTCTCATTATAAAAAAGGAATGTTAATAACAAATCATTTTTTCAAAAAATATCAATGAATTAATGAGATACTCTCAAAATATTGTAAAAAAAAACTTTGACCGCTTTGTGTAATATTCTAAATCAGAATGGAACCAAACTCATATGCAATGAGGCACTATGTGATGGGGTAGAGCGAGATTTTTTTTTCTAAAGTCAGCTACGCAGGACATACAAAAAGTTGTATAAGGTTATAACAACATATTTTTGTAAATACCAAAAAGAAATTTGTATAGTGCTTCTACCGCCCCAACCACTTTTATTATTTGTTCCATATGACGCACATGTGGCGGTGGCAAAAAAGGTCTGATTAATTTGGCTAATAAACATTAATATTTACGTTTATTGTAATAAATATTTTAAAAAGTCAGGAATTTTTGTTTTAAGATTTGTGAAAAATTAGCCTTTGCTCTGCAATGAATCAGGTAACAAGTAATAGGTACTTGCCTGTAAGAGAATAGATATTGATTATCAAAACGCGCCAAATATTGGGGTTTTTATATCTACTGTTATTAATATTCTTACTTATAGATTTGTTGTATATTTAAAAAAAATAAATGTGTACTTACGTTCTGTTTATTACTTTTATTTACTTATTAGTGAGGTAAAAGGGACTAAATTAATGATAGGCACGAGTTTTCCCATTCCGATGAACTTTGAATGATTTAAAAATGTACAATATTGCCCCAGTAAAGGAACAGAACAAATGAAAATAGCGTTTCTCTAGCGGTAGAGCGGCAGCTGAAATGATTAAAACTTTTTTTGTAGACTATAAGGTGATCTTCATTTTTTTGTCAAAACAAAAATTCTTCAATTCGCATAATTTGTCAGATATTAGCGGGAAACCCATTTTTCGGGCCTTGAGGGCCCATTTTTAGCCTTTTCCCACCTGTTAATGTTAATAAACTTTTTTTTGCTCGAAAGTATCCTCGAAGACCTAAGAATTGCGCGACAAGGGAAAACTGTACAGATTTATTTCCAGCTTTGTCCCTTCATTTACTGGACTAATATCCGTAATTGTTAGTGCTATAAAAAAAATATAGGAGTCCTGTCTCTTTTTGAGTCAAACTTAAAATGGTAATAAAAAAATCAAAAAATTGTCAATTTTCGAATGACCCTATATTTTCTTAGTCAAAAAAGATGCAGAAAAATGTTTTATATATATATTTTTTTAATATTTGTTAAATTTTACTTGTACTGGGGTGTTTTAGAAAGTCTGGACGTTCTACTATCAAATAGGTCCCCTATTTTTTATTTAAGATTTGCATCTCCTTGAAATTCTAAACATTTTTGATGTGGCATACCCCATGTCTGATTTTAATAGTAACATCACAAAATACAAAAAACCGTAAGCTTTATCATTATCACGCGATATCGCTACGTTTGTTGATTTCATTAAATTCAGTTACTAACTAATTCAGTTACAACTCTTTCGCAGCCATACACACGCCTATATTTCCTTTGAGCCCTTTTTTGATTATAGTTATTCTTAACATAAAATTTATAAATGTCTTTTCTTTCTTGTTCAGAATGACCAATAGTTAATATATAATATTAATACCAATAAATAATATTTTACCAAATAATTAAAAGTAATGTCACTGTGAAAGAAAGACATTTGACAGATGTCAAACTTCATGACCAATTGATGACATGAATAAACATAGAGATATAGCATGATAGTGATTATGATAAGGCTTGTGGATTTTTTCATTTTGCGATGTAAACATTAAAGTCAGACATAGGGTATGCTACATAAAATATGTTTAAAATTTCAAGTAAAATGCAAAACAAAATAGTGCAGTAAATAAAGGGACAAAGCTGTAAATAAATCTGTACAGTTTTTCCTTGCGGCGCTATTCTTATCTTCGAGGATAATTTTAAGCAAAAAAAAGTTTATCAAAATTAACAGGTGGGAAAGAGATGAAAATGGCCCCTCAAGGCCCGAAAAATGGGTTTCCCGCAATATCTGCCAAAATATGCGAATTGAAGAATTTTTGTTTGGACAAAAAATAAAGATTGCCTTTTAATCTACAAAAATGGTTTTTACATTTTTTATTTCGAAAAATCGATAGTTTTCGAGAGAACAGGAACCAAAAGTCCCCTCATTTTAACTGCAGCTCTACCTCTAGAATGACGGTATCTTCATGGATTCACAAGCGGGAGGACAAATTGTTCCATTACTTGGACAATAAGGTACATTTTTTAATTATTCAAAGTTCATTGAAATGGGAAAACCCGTACCTATCATTGCGTATCAGTTTGGGTCTATTCTGATTTCTCTAGAATATTAAAAAAAGCGGTTAAAGTTTTTTTTCACAATAATCTATTGATATTTTTTGAAAAAATGGTTTGTTATTAACATTTGTTTTTTATTAGTTTATGAGACCTTATCAAGTGTTTAATGATCCCAGAAAATTTCCTTTACCATCTTTCTTGCGTTTTGATAAAAAAATGTTTTGCCCATTTGCATTTTTTAGTCGTTTCCGGAATTCTATAGAAAAACTGTATATTATGGATTTTTCAAGGGCTGTTTTTAAGAAAAATATTGGTGTAACGAAAAAAAAAAGGGAGGACATTTTGTAGATTTCGAGGGATCTTATTTTTTTTCTAACAAAATTCTTTATTCACATATTTTGGCAGATATTCCCCGAGAACCTCATTTTTGGGACTTGGGGCCATTTTCAGCGGTTCCCCGTGGGAATCGTAATAAACTTTTTCCGCTTGAAAGCATCCGCGAAGACCGAATTAGGCCACAAATGAAAACTGTACAAATTTATTTACAGCTTTGGGTACTTCCAGGTCTTTAGTTACGGGACCGAAAGAAAACTAATTTAAAATAAAATAGCAGGACTACGTCCGGACTTTCTGAAACATCCTGTATAGGTAAAAGAAAATTTAAAAAAAAAAAAATTTTGAACCTCTAAACTTTTATACAAAACTTGTCTTTCCTAAACACAAAATAAAATAATTAATGGAAGTTTATATTTATAACCGGACACCCTGTACTTAGGCGTCAGCCTTCGTGGACTATCCCAAGATAAATAAAAAAGATGATAATTTAAAATTATTACGAGCCTCCTAACTATAAAACCAATTCCGCAACCTTTCCAAACCCTATAATTTTCAAATCATTATTATCGTCATGGTTCGAATGGCAGGCTTCCTGTCTGCGGCAGTGCGTTGCCACATATCAAAAATATTGTGCTAAATTGACAGGTGTGAAAATCAGCGACACATTGACCTTCAATGTTTTGGTAATTTGCGGGTCTTTGTTTTTTGTCGGATCGTAGATTTTCTCTAATTACATTTTTATTTAAGTGTGCGTAACATTAAGTTGTGAAATGTTTTTTCAATGGTATTGGTATGGAAATTTTACACATAATTTTTTATTTATGGTGGCTATAGTATTAAAATTGGATAGACATACATTAATAATTATAATGATAATAATAATAATAATAATAATAGTTATTTTGCCTTACAAACGTTTTCCAACCCCTTTGTGAGAAAAAGCATCTTGGAAAAAGAGGATGTCCAAAGGCGCAAGGGGTTGAAAAAGGTTTATTATCGACTCTGTCGTCTGTAACCAGGCCTACACGGGTCGAAAAAACCCCTTTTCGCTCCCTACGTAGCCCAAAAAAAGGGCCCCTTTGTTTGCCACATAGGGGTTGGGGTATATTTTTTAAAAAAGGGGTTGAAAATTATATTTATTTTTTAAAAACATCAGTCAAGTGGAAACTAAAAAACTGCAAGTCCCCCCCAAGCGACAACATCGAAACGGGCCCTTTTTTCCCAATACGAAGGGTTATATTTCGGGGTGATTCTTTTAATTCCATTATGGTTCTGCCTTGCAATGAACCCCTTTTCCGCCTTTTAAACCCCCAAAAAATATGGCTTTAGCATTGGAAAACAACAACAAAAGTGTAAAAAAGGCTAAAAAAAATCTGCTATATATGGAACCTTAAATTTTTTTGGGAGCTACCAAAAAAAAACCGGCAAAGCTCAAAATCGCCGGGAGTTCCCCGGAATATGGGAGGGGGTTCGGACTTGACAAATGCCGCGTCTTAAAAAATTTTAAAGGGGGAAGATACAACCGGGTGCTTTGAGAAAAAAGACGGTCAGAACATCCGGCAATGGGGGCCGAAGAGACCTATAAGTACCTGGGAATGAAACAGGGAAAAAGAATCGCCCAGCAAAACCTTGAAGGAGCCCCAAAAACGAGTTTATAAGAAAAAAAAAGGGGAAGTTAAAAAACTCATCAAAAAGCAAAAATTTTTTTAAGGCGTTAATCATCGCTTCCCCATTTTACTTCCTCATTTGGAATTGTGGAATGGAGCAAAACTGACATCGATAAGTTACAAAAGGAAAAGATGAGAACATCCTTACAAAGGCACACAAACACCCCCCCAAACCGTATAAAGGGGAGGAAGGGGATTGGTGGGATATTAAAAAGTTAACCCAAAAATAATAAACTTCCCGTATTTTTTTTTCATAGACTGGCGGCTCTTTCCCCGATACCCAAGCAATATGCGGGCCAAATTCAACACCGTTGCGACTGATGGATTGCGAATCCCAAATCAAACGACCAGGGAAGCTCCAACCTGGTTGGAGAAGCCTTTTTATGGACGTCCCCCCAATGAGGTCCCCGGAAAAATTGCCCAAGTTCGCGTCGAACTATTTTGGCGGGAGGGGGGAAAAGATGTTCCCGAGACTAAAGGCCTTATTGGCTATGGCCCCGGTTATTCCGACGAAAAACTTCTGAAGCATACCCGTTAAAAGACCCTCTATGAGAACGATGGGGATACAGATATGGATGTAAAACATCGGGGGGCAAAACCGCATATAACGGGGGGTTTCCAAGCATTTGCAGCATCAGGTATAAGGAAAGACATGATTCAGCAAAAGATCTCCAAAACCAAATTTGGGGGAAAAAAACTTTTAAGAAAGAAAAAAATTCCCCTTCAAAGAACCCGGGAAAACCCTTTTAAAAAATAAATTTTTAAATTTTTGGGGGGGAACGGCCCAAAAACTTTTCTCAAAAGACCGATTTTTTGGGGGGGAAGGGGGAGGAAAAAAACCGATCGAGGTCGCTATCCCGAACAACAACAACCTACGGGGAAAAACAATGAAAAGATTGCCAAAAACAAACCTAAAACACCCAAAAAAAAAGGCAGTGGGGGAAAAAAACGTCCCCAAAAAAAACCCCCTAATTTTACCCCAAAAACCCGGGATTTTACCCAAAAAAAATCTTTTACAAAACATCAAAGGGGGGGGCCCCGGGGAACATTTTGTATAAGGTTTTGCAAAAAGGGAGTGCTACTTGCGACCGCTCGGGTTCCCCGGGAAAATTTTTGGGGGGAAAAAAGCAGAACATAAAGTCACCTAGAGCCCCAAAACCCTGGACAGGGGTTTCCCCCAGACTCAATCCTTTTTATATCTGAAGATATCTGGGATGAGTGAATTTCCCCAGGGGGAGTGCAAAAACCGTGTGGCTTGAAATCATAGTTATATTGCTTTATTACCATATACGATTATACATATTTTCGACAAAGCAAAATAAAATAAAATTATGGTAATAACAATAATATTAATAAATTCCCTAATTTCTATAAAAAAAAAAATTTGGATAAGGGTTCCATGCAAGAGTCCCTTTTTTCGCTACCCTTAGGGGGCGGGCGAAAGGGGGCCCCGGGACGGTGGGCGGAGATTTAAAAAACTCCCACTCCCCAAATTTTTTTAACCCCCATTAAAAATATTATTTTTTTTTTTAGGTTCTTCCAAATTCGGTTTTATCGATGCGATTTTTTGTTTCCGATTGAAACCCCCCCCGGAGATAACGTTTTTCGGGAACTTTTTTTCACCCTTTTTAAAAAATTATAAACCCTTTTAAAGGAAAAAAATAATTTATGCCTCTGCTTAACGGTTTTTTAAAAAAAAGGGGTCAGTTAAGGGAAAATAGTATCCTAAAAATTTTTGGGTGACTTTCACTCAAGGAAATAATTTAAAAAATAAACCCCAAAATTTTAAAAAAATATTCCGAAGCCTGGGGTTTTAAGGGGGTTTGGGTTTCCTTTTAGTTTTAAAATTATCGATAACTTTACCGTTTTTTAAAAAACTTTGCCCCAAACCCCCCAAAATTTGGGTCCAATTTTGGGGAAATTTTTTAAAATTTTGGGGAAAAAGATAACACAGCCCCAAAAAAAAAAAAAATGTTTATTTGGGTCCCGGGCATATGTATTCCCTTTTTTTTGGGGTGAACCCCATCCCGAGCTCACAAATGGCCCCCCACATCCCAAATTTTTTTAAACCCAAAACATGATTTGTGGTTGAAAAGTTTATTGCCAACTAAAATTCCCTTTTTTTGGACCGGGGAAAAGGGCCCCCCCGGGGCCGGAAAATATGTTTCGGGTCCCCCAATTCCCCAAAAGTGACATTTTTTTACTTTTAAATTCTGGAATTTTGGCTGTGCCAAAAAGTTTATGGTTAACTGGAATCCCCGTTTGGGAAAAAAGGGGGAAAAGCCCCCTTTGGGGCCGGAAAATCGTTTTTTTGGGGCCCAACCAAATGGGTTTTTTTTGGGTTTTTAAATTGAAAATTTTTAAAAATTTCCAAGAAAATTCCCAGGAAAAATTCCCCAAAAAGTTTTTTTTATTTTTAACTAAATTTCCTTTTTTTTGGCCAAAAAAATTCCCCTTTTTTCCTGGGGGAAAAAAAACATGTTTCGGATGCCCAATCGCAAAAGTGGCATTTTTATGTAATTTTAAAATTTTGAAATTTTGACTGTCTTAAAAAAATTAAATGTAGAAAATACAGGGAAAAAAAGGATAGAGGCATTGGAATCGGTGGAACCGTTCAGAATCTTTTGGATATTATAATCAGCCTTTAAGTCCCGTTGCCTTGCAATTTTTTAAAAATACATAGAATGAAAATTTGACAGTAGGTAGGAAATAGTCCAAGGATAAAAATAAATATTATGCTAAGGGGCGCCTTTACCTTGGGGGTGGTTGCCAAACCATTTTGAGGGTGGAATTTTTTTATTTTTTGACCACAGAAATCGATAGAAAAATAATTTCTTAGCAAAAAATGTTGAATGCACTTTTTTGCAAAATGCATACTTTTAAGTTACGTATAAAATAAGGTTAGACCAAAATTTTTTGAGTGCAAAAATCTTCGAAATCAACTCCCTAATTACCACCCCAATTAAAATGAGTCGTAGCCCTTTTTCAGTTTCCTTTATCCAAGTATCATAAATACATTCTAAAATTTTAACCGATTTAAATTGCTTAATTTAAAAAAAAATGGAGCTGCAATGGCAAATCAAATTTCAGAATTTTACTAAAAAATTAAATTTTCTTGAAAATAACTCGAAAATTAAGAGAAATACGTAAAATTACTTAGGTATCAAATTGTAGCTTTGGGCAAGTTTTTATTCCATCGATAAAAAGTACGCTGAATTTATGCGCTGAACGTCAAATGACGTCATGAGGAGTTCTGATGGAACGAATAAAACGAAATGTTTAAAAACGCTTTGCTTTTTGTTCTGAAACTGTCAATGCTCAGCTGAGTGTTGTGTTTCTCTTCCGTATTTATTTATATTTTTTTGCTCTTGATGAAATCCATTGGACTCTCCAGTGGTACTTTAAAAACGGTTTGATGAATAATCGCTTAATGCGCTGGATCCATCGATGCAATTAAAAACTTGCCCTTTTTGTATTACAAACATTTTGTTTTTTTTAAATTACTGTATAACGGAAATTTGGTGAGATAAACGTTTAAAACGCGTGTGTATAGACGAGCACTACCTTGTTTCAGCCCTTTAAACTCACCCCTTTAAAAAAGTAAGGGTTTTAAACAGTTTTTATATATAGGACCTTATAGTTCGTAAAAAAACCAACAAAATTAATTTTTAAAGAACTTTTTATCACAAAAACTGAAGAAGTTGTTGCTTAAAAAACAATTTTTTTTAGCATTCCAAAAGCTATTTGATGCAGTTTCCGTGGTTCTGTACTATTTTTTGCGTTGTTTTCTTGTAAGGTGTAAATTTTTAAGGATTAAAAAATTATACAATGAAATTAATAAATTAAACATATTAGATAATGTTTTTAAGAATTAAATACCTATTTTTTAATTTATATGAGCCTAATTTTATGTGACTTATTAGCTTTAATATAAAAGTTTTAAAGGTTTTTGCAATAAGGGGTAGTTTTCACCCCTAAAAAATTAACAGCTACCTTTAGCATAATGGAGATTTTAAAGAAAAGGGTAAATTAAGCTTAATCCTAAATTTTTACGCAAAACACTGTGATAATATATTAATGTTTTAGGGTAAATATATATTGTTTAAATCAGATTGGGGGTTGATTTTTAAGGGCTGAAATTTTTCAAATAATGTTTCAAAGAAACAAAAAACCAATTTTTCAACTTATTTGAGTCAAATTTTACTCAACTTAAGCTTTATTGTATAGTTTTATAGGTTTTAGCGCTAAAGGGTAGTTTTCATCCCTAAACAATAAAGACCGTTAAGCTTAGTCCCACATTTTCATGCAAATCTATGCATTTCGAAAAAAGTTGCAGCTTTTGCACTTTTTTTATCTTTGTTTTCTAGACTATATCTTTATTGAAATAGCGCCCTACTTAAATAACGTACGTTAGCGCTAAACAAAGTACCTATATGTCTCTAAAAATACTTTCCCAATACTTTATATTTAGGTTTTTACTTTACCAAAAAATAATCATTTTAGAAACCCCTTTGAATTCGGCTTTAAGCATCTAAGACGCGAAGCTCATTAAGTCTAGAGGATCGATGTAGCTAGTTATTATCTTCAGCTTATTAAACACGTTTATGCGCTGTTTCTCAGCAATATCAGCTGAACGCACCGGCAACATTTCATTCAAGCTTGTTTACGTCGGGTCTAATCTAAACCGCGGAAGATAGACTCGGATCGTATGGTGACGTTGACACCCAACAGGAGGGGATTTGAAATTATTCCCTTAGTTTATTTACAGTCAGCATAATGTCGATATAAACAAAATTTTTTGTTGTAGTTATTTTATAAGTTACGAAAAAAGTTGCAGATATGTGGAGTTGAACACTGAAAGAAAATTAAAATACCAAAAACGTAAAATACCAAGCAATTTATTATGAAATTTTAAAAAACCATTTTTACCTATTACTAAACATATATGTTTATTTCATTTGATGCAAAATGCATGGATTTTTTTCTTGCAGCCTTCTAATTTCCAACCCCCAGCTTCTTTTTTTTTTTTCATCAAATTCGGAAAAATAACCATAATTACCGAATCTGAATTCACTAGGCGGGTTTACGTACGACCCATTTTATTTGCCCTATTTTATAAGTTGCATCTCTCAACCACTTTACACAGTTTTTATTTGTAAGATTATATTTTTCATAAAACATTTCTTTTTTGGTTAGTATCTGGGGTTCCCCTTCATCTAATTCTCCATTTTCTTTAGGTTTCATCTCTAGTATCTCTTCTTTTATTAATGTTTCCACATCTTCATTGTCATGCGATAAATCTGAAAAAAAAATAATATCTTCAATATCTATAAAATCCTCATAAAAAAATGTACTTTCATTTTGATTTTTCAGTTCGTTTCGAAGTTCATTTTCTTTATTCTCCAGTTCTTTTAAAAGTTTGTTCTGTGTGTCTCATTTCGGTTTCTGATCTAATGATAACAAACCTATTATTTCTCATATGTAATACGTAAAAAAAATCCCTTTAGAATCGCACGACTTCGTGTAAGCATTTGCCGGTTCCCAACCATCATTATAATCATCCGATTATACTTCTATATCTAACCAATTATCATTTTTAAGTATTTGCAGTAACCGATGGTTAGTTAAAAAGGTTTTTTTCAAAGTCATCTTGCGCTAAAAGTAAAAAAAAGTTTGACCCTAAAAATCTTTGTTTATCTTAATGAACTTTTAAAAAATCGATTGTGCCCTAGAGATACGTAAAATTCTGGGTAGTTTTTATATATTGCAAACAATGAGCTGTTAGTTTAACTGGAGAAAGCATCGATTTGGCATAAGCGTGGCATTATAAACGCACATTCTAAGGTTCTGCCTAGCGATGAATGAACCTTTGTACTCGAAACAATAAAATCCACCAAAACCCAGGAAAATACTACAAATACTATTTTGTCGTAAAGCGTGGCTGCCAAGTACCTTTCTGTTTTATTTACTTGATAGTATATTATGATTAAATTTTACTTAATTTATTCCTAAAATTACATCAAAATAAGCTCTACTATTGTATTTTAAACAGTGAATAATATTTGTTATATTTATTACTATAAAGTATAACACAGAAAAGTAATGATGTCAGAATACTATTTTCTTTTTGGACAGCTACTAATAAAGGCGCGACAACGTGACAACAGCAGATTTTTCGTAGAAGCGTACTTCCGCCACCTTCAGCTTGGCTTGACACATGACACATGACACATTCAATATGGCGTTTTAGCCAAAATGTTTTTTGTTGTTTGGGTAATTTTTGTGACAATTGTATAAAATTTAGTTTTGTGTAAGTACTTTTAATAAATTAAAATGGGAAGTCAGTGCCAAATGTGAAAAGTGACGGATATGATTACTGGATTATCATTTTACAAGTAAGTACAAACTATGCTTGCACCATTCTATCGCCAATAATAAACAAGAACATGTTGGCCGCAGCTCCGATTGCGTTTATGAATGAAATGCTTCTTCCATCTATGATGTTAGCTCATTGATTGCAAACCTTAGAACATTATATTTTTACTTACCTTTGGTCAATAATTTGATCAACACTTGTCAGGTTTACACGTCTTGTCACTCAAATTCAATCGCGTATTCCGTTACCTCATATCAAACTACGAAACTGACGTATTTACAAGACCGAGTAAAATTTCAATGAAATGGTCAGAGATGTCTCCAATGGTACTAATGTGATCATTATAGACCCATCTGAGTGAACAAATAGTTTTCACATAAAAACAAATCACAGAGTGAAATTAAGCAGTGCGAAAAATCGTGTCCATCGTAGTGGACGTGGCGTCCGAAAGGGTTAACTAGAAAATTAATAATTGATGATGCATCAACTATGCATGTTGAAATTAAAGCTTTAACAAGATCATTACTATGGACAGCATACTTCTTATATACAAAAAATATATGATCCAGATCACTTCTAATCTAAAATTCTTCACATTTGTCTATAGGTATTACAAGAATTTTATTTAAATGCCCAGGATAACAGGCATGTCCAAATTTAATATGTATAATGGTTGGTATAAAACGTCTAGAAGCTGTTAAATTTTCGTGCCAATAATCTTAAGGAATAATATTGGTTAATAGTGTATATCTTGTAGGTGAATTTTCACAGAATTCTTTACCCTTTATTCTATTTTGTAGTACTATTAATTTAAGATTTTAGTTTGCGTCATTTAGGCTTAAGCTATATTTAACAGGTATGACCTTTAATCCACATGTAACGTTACTTGTTTATTACGCAGCGTAATTTTACGTAATGATTTAAAAAAAAATCATAGTTATGGTCTAAACTTATAATTAAATGTTTTTTGACGACTGGTATATTATTTGTCAAATAATAATATTATGTCAAAGTCAGTTAAATACAAATATTATCCCTAGGGCGTTATTAAAAAATAATGCCCTAGGGCCTACAAATTTACCAATAAATAAACAATAAATTATCTTCATTTAAGCATTTATTACGAAAATTCAAACATACTTACACAATTACTTATCAAATAAAAATTTTTTTATTAAATAAAACCATTTCCATACCCCACCGCAGTTGCTGTGTTACTTGAAGTAATACTTTTCCCAACTACAAGGAAGCTTAGCCAATTTAGAGCTTTCACTATCATCCACGTACCCTCGTGCTACCGAAGAACTCTTCCAGCCTCCTAACCTCATTAAGCTCTCGGAACTACCTCCTGCATCAGAATGAATTGTTGCCACTGTACGTCATAAACAATGACCTGTGTATGCATTAGCATCAGGTAAACCCAAATATGAGCAATCTTAAAGGGTATATTTCCAAATGTATTTTTACCTATAGGTTGCACAGTACATCGTTCATCACGATAGCACAAAAAAGACCTATCAATAGGTGCACTTTTAGGTCGCAAAGACACATAGTCCCGAATTAACTTTGTAGCGCACATTTCACTGTCATCAATAACCAAAAGGCTCCTTGCTTGCCCATTTTTACTTTGTGGAATGTCAATAAATATATGCTGACCCATATCACACACATCGGAAAACTTCATTTTCACAAGCTCGTCTTCTCTACAAGTTCTAATACACCTATTACTAATGCAACTTTATCTGCCAAATAAAAACATTGAAAACTTTGTCCAAAGGGAATTTGGAGAATATTACTCTGACAAATCTTGAAAATAAGCCATCAAAACGGTCTCGTTCACACGGTCCACACAGTGTTCCGTCAGCCAGGCCTCAAAATGGAAATATTCTTTCTCGTAATTCCCCCCAGTTTTTTCTGGCACAAGCGCATGCTCAGCTTTAGCAGCTTTTACTAAAATATCTTGGCGGAGATTGGGTATTTTTCACTACTTCGGACATTTTTATGCCTCAATCTTATCTTATTGACAAATAACTTACAACCATGGTTACCACAATTACGTTTCGACAATTTTTTCAGGTAAATGCTAGTACTTGATTTGGTTTAAACTAATACATTCAAAATTTATTCAAATTTTTCTCATATAAAGAATATTTAGTCGGACATTAAACGTTGAAGGCACCACGGTTATTAAGGATAATAACGCTTTCGGTCAACGTATACCACCATCGACCTCAAGCGTTATTATCCTTATAATAACCTTGATACCTTAATAACTATAATGCCTTTAAACCTGACATTGGCGGCCGAGTGATGATCGCGCTGTTAAATTTAGCAATGGACTTAGCAATTATTAAAAGTTAACAATGGTTTAGAATGTTTAACAAATCGTCATTGTCTGTGTTATTCAATGATTTTAGTAGGCAACCTGTCAAAGTCTGACATTTTGTTAAACATTCTAAACCGTTGTTAACTTTTAACAATTGCTAAGTCCATTGCTAAATTTAACAACGCGATCATCACTCGGTCGTTTGTCTGTCAAAACGACAATGTGTTTTAATTCTGTAATATAGAGTTAGGGGCTTCAAGAATGGCTCTAGCTTCTGATGTAAAGATGAAGAAATTTTTATCTATTGGGAATTTCATTTGACCTATTTACTTAAAGAGAAAAATAGGCTGCTCCATTGCCTTCTGATGAGTTTGAAGCACCTGAATATACTAAATCATTTTTTTACG
The DNA here is from genome assembly GCA_019359885.1 of Listronotus oregonensis. Lineage (NCBI taxonomy): Eukaryota > Metazoa > Arthropoda > Insecta > Coleoptera > Curculionidae > Listronotus > Listronotus oregonensis. Next base: position 15,135 of record JAHBCN010012046.1, read on the forward strand.
CTTTGTCACAAAAAACATGGTAAGGCTGTGATATTCAAATATCTCTTACCTTTTATAGAACATACATACGATCAATTATTGATTATGGAAGTATTCTTTATGGCACCTAAACAGGCACTCAGAGCCTGTTTGGGTGCTATGGTTCTACTCCAGTACAAGCATTGCTTGTTGAAGCTCTGGAGACTCCTTTAAGTCTTAGAAAAGAGCTTAGTGCTAAGTTTACAAAGAATTATTACAATATAATATACACTGGTATCATAAAAACTCCCCAACCCTCTGCGAAGCATTTAAAAATTATAACATCATGCTTAATCATATTGGACCCTTAACTCTTCGGATTTTGATTATTACAATGCTATACAAAAAATCAATACAATATTTCTACCTTTTACACAAAATTGTAATATAAACTTAAATATTTTAAAAGCCGAACTTTTTGAATTTCAACAAAACATACAAGATGCTTTAAAACCATTACAGTACTAATTTTCTCCAAGTGTATTACCGAAAAATGGTTTATTTTTTCTTTGGGTAATTAATCTAATTAATTATGTACAGGAGTCGCCGTATAATCCGATTCTGCATCGACATAAAGGAGCTTATACGGAAAGGGAGAATAAGCTTAGAGCGGCAAGCCATAGAGCAAACAGGGATACTAGGTGTGCTTACACAGTTAGAGATAAAATATAGATTAGAATGAAGTAGAGTACATGTACATGTCGTCTTCTACAATGTGATAAATGTTACTTGATGGTAATGTGAACGAGTTCTTAGCTTACCGATTTTACAAATTAACATAATCTTCTTATTTGTAATTAAAATTATTTTAAGGGTTGTTCTTCCGTAAAACGGCTTTTCTTAAGAATTAAATAAAATAAAAATATACAGTTAATAAGAGTGTCTTTAATCTAATTGAAAAAAACGACATTTTTTATCGTCTGTGAAACGAGATATTACCAATCAAATTGTACATAATTGACATTATCGATATTTGTCATGTATGAAAGCCATGCATTCATTTTGGAATATCTCAAAAACTGTTTTTCCGATATTTCTTGAAAACTAATGCAATATAAATCAAAATATTAGAAAGTAAAAAAACAAAATTTTCCAAACGTTTTGTTAAAAAGATATTGATTTTTGAAAGTAGGTCTGTTTGTTATCAGAAAATAGTGTAGGTATAGCTGTCTCAAAGTATACCGTGTTAGCTTTTGCCTTTATTTATGGAAATTATACCTGCCGACAGCAATAAAACTGCTAAATTTATTGTCTATTTGGGTGGGCATAACTTAAAATTACATTAAGAAATTAAATATATGCAAAGTTTTAATAAATTTATAACTGCATTATCTATACATAATTACATTTTTAATCTAAATATCTAAATCGAATTCTGTTTCACTATCAGAGTCATCATTGAGATTAATTACAATAGGATTTATGTTGTTTTGGATAGAAATGTAAAAGTCCTCCTTTTTTATAATGTGCTGTAGTGAATTTTTCCAGCTCTAACTGGTATGTTAGTAATTACATTTTTTATCAAATTTAAAACACTGGGACTTAAAGTGGGTTTAAAACATTTTCGGGGTTCTGATCTTTGATTTTATTTTGGGTTCCACAAATGCCCTATGGGGTTAAACTACAGTGATACGGAGGAAGCCGTAAGACAGAAAGCCCACCCTTTGTTAGCCAAATTATCACATACTTTATTTTTTTTTTAATTGAAATTTTTGATTTTTTTTTTTTAACTGAATTCAAAATAAATATTTTTTTTCTAACAAATTTTTCCGGGAATTTAAATTTTTGAACTTGAGGGAAGCTGGTGCTTTGTGAAGCAGACGGCTGGGGTAGCTTGCGTTATCCATGACAATAATACTTTTTTAAAAAGATAATTTTAAAACCAGTTTTCAAAAGTTCTGCACTTGTATCCTCATGATAACCCAAGCTAGAACCCTTAATATTTTTTGGGAGACAACAGCAAGCAGTTTGGGACAAATCCGTTTCTGAACCACCCTGTATTATGGAAAGGTTTTTCCTTTTATTTAAAGGGTGTTTTTGTCTGACAGTTTTAAATGGAATCAACCCATCCTTTGATATGTGCTTTGTATCGAACCATGTTTCATCAAGGTAAATTATGGATCTGTTTTCTAACCTATATCTTTTAATTTCTTAAAAGGAAATTTAAAATTTCCCAAAGTCGTAATCTGTCGATTCCATTACTACTTGTTTTTTTCTATTTGCGGTATTTAAACCCCATTTTTACAAACAACTCAATGGAGGGGGGCCGGCTAATATTTATATTTTTTTTGTCTTGGTTTAGTTTCTTTTCAGTTTATCCAAGGAAATAACCCCGCTTTCATAAAGCCCAATATTTTTTTCCTTCTTATTAGGTCCTGATCACTATTGTCTATACGGTGAGATTGAAAATCCCTACGTTTTTTTCTTTGTTCAATTCTTCACTAATAATAACCCCTTTATCGATGATTTTGAAGTTTTTGAAAGGTAGACAGGTTTTTTTAAAGCTTCTGTTTAATTAGACCTCTACTGATTAAAGTTTCATACACATTTTTACAACCTTTTTGCATCTAATGACAAATGATTTGGACGGACATAGTTATATTCTCGTAAAAAATTTTTTCGAAACGCCAGAAAAAACGGTTAAATTTTAATTTATCCCCAAAAAATTAAGCCAAAAATTTTATCCTTTAAAATTTTAAAAATTTTTTTAAAAAACCCCCACCCCCTTAAAAAATAATATCAGTTTTGTATTGAAAATAAAAAAACCCAAAAAAATGGCGCAAATTTATATTTTGTTTGCTATCCGGAAGACGGCAACCATTTAAAACATTTTCGACGCTAAAAAATATTTTAAAACAACCCGGGCTTTAACGAAGCCGAGAAAAAACAAAAAAAAAAAAAAAAAATAAAGAAATAAGGTTTTTAGGATTTGGCGAGTCCTTTAAAAGGTAAGAACGGTATATCCTGGAAGTTTGAGAAAAGCAGCTCAACTTTTTTTAAATGAAAACTCCTTGGGCGTGTTTAGCACTTTTGTGGGTATTGAATGAGACGAAAAGTCAGACTTCTATGCGTAAGGGAGTCGGAAAAGCCAGATACTAATGCATAGAATCTTTCTTTTTAAAATTTTTTTTTTCTTTAAAAATTTCGGTTTTTGGTGAAGTTTCACTTTTCTTTCGTCTTAAGACATTTACCTAACCTTAGGGGGGGGGGCAACCAAATGGGGGGGGATAAAAACCCACTAAATTTTGTTAGCCCCATTAAAAATATTATTTTTATTTAGGTTTTAATTCGGTGTTCGATGCGATGTTTCCGTTTCAAATAAGGGATAATTTTTTCGATAACATTTTTATTAAATGAATTTATATACCTTTAAAGGTAAAAAAATCCATTTAAAAGGATAGCTTAATTTTTTAAATAAGTAATTAACGAAAATATATTTTTAATATAACCATTTTGGGTATTTTTCTCAAGGAAATATTAAGAACTAAATCCAAATTTTAAAAAACTATTACAGCAGAAGCCTAGATTAAAGTATTGGCCTTCATATGGTTTTTAAAAATTATCGATAACTTATACCGTTTTTAAGAAATACATTATGCCTCGAACCCCAAATTGGATCCAATTTTCGCGGCGCGAATGGACTCTTCAGCAAACACCCAATCTTATTCTCTAAAATTACTTTGAAATTTTAGGAACAAAAATCTACCTTCGTCGAAAATGAAACCAAAACTGGAATATTAGAATCTAAGTCGCAAAGAATTTTAACAAATATTTTCTCTATGTTTGGAGAAGATTGAAATTTTGTTACTGGTTTTTAAATAAATCTATCGAGGATCGTTCTTTATATCAAAATAAACTGGTGTATCGCTGTTTTAAAGAAAATTTAAATACAGATAGATATCTGGACATACTTCAATCAAACCTTTTCGATATTTTTGATGATGTTCCTTTAAATGAAGTATAGAGATACTTTCAACAAGATGACCATAACGGTCCTCGAATAAGAGATTATTTAAATACTGACTTTAGAAACCGTTGGATAGAAACACATGGACCTATAAGGGGGCCGCCACAATCTCCCGATTTAACACCTTCAGATTTTTTTTCTTTGGAGAGTGTTGGAAAATAAAATTTATAAAGAAGTCATCTTGACCCGACAATAACTTGATTGAGAGAATTGAGGTTGGGTCTAATAAGTTTTTACCTAGCACCGGATACATTTTCTGAAAATGGCACATTATTCAACAACCATTGTAAAGAATTTTTTATAAAACATATTTCTGTATCTCTTTTAACTAAGAAAATATTGGATAACTCTGAAATTGACAAATATTTTGATTTTCCTCTTAAGCGATCGAAAATTTTCAAATTTTGATTATACCATTTTTAGCTTGACTTAAAAAGAGCACATGACACCAACACCTTAATAATTCAGTGCTTGGACAACGTTGACGGAACTGGAAAAAAATGGGTTAAACATCAAAAAATCCGACACCCACGGTACTCTAGTACTTAGGTATATATCCTTCATGGGCTGTCATAAAAATTAAAAAATGTAATAATTGCACAACATAACCTCGTCAAAATGTTATATTTAGGCTGTTAGACTACAAAAACATGCAGCAATGAATTTGTCAGACACTATGCAAGTATACAGTATGTCCAAATTCGGCCTACATGTATTGCTATCTCGTTTAGTATACAAGATTTACAAATGTTTAAGTGTGAAAAGTTTTAGATGATTTAATGCAGATTTTAACTGTGCAGGTATTTTTTTTACTGAAAATTTTGTTTTAAAGATATGTATCAAAAAAGTGAAAATTGTTGTTTTTAATTTTTGCTTGTGAATAATTTGTTTTAATTTTGGCATGTTTTAAACTATAACATTATTAGGATACTTTTTGATCGTCTTTCGTTTTTTTAGTTACTAACCAAAGCTTTTGATTTTTAAGTGTGGCGGCCATCTTTCATTTTTTGATATTTAAATAGCTTTTTAAATTTATTATTTAACGATACACAATGCCGCTCAAGAGTTTAAAAAATATTAAAAAACAATTTTTAACACTACATTTGGCAACGCCGCGCCGGCCCGACACCTCATCAATGCGCTTTGTGTCAATTTCCGTTATAAAGGTATATGACATAAAGGTAAATTTTAAATACACGATAATATTTTAAAAAAATTGTATTAGTTTTTTAATAAAAAAAATTTGACAAAACAAGTCTAAGCAATCTTAAAAAAAAAGATAGCGATTTGATGATAAAAAGATTATGCGTTCTAACAAAAATGTTTGTGGTTTTTCTCACAAACTTTAAACAGTTTTTAAGAAGCAAAAGATCATTGCCAAGATAAAACTGCATTTGTTAAAAATCCACAAAATGGGAAAAAATCTGTTTAAATAAATATCTCTTGCAAATTAATGCCATAAAAATCAAGGCGTAAAATCGAACGTTTATTGAGTGGATAAATTACCAGTTAACAAAAAAAAGTTCCATTATACTAGCAGGGATAAATTAGCAAAACTCGATTTAAAATCACTGGAATTTGTAGCTTATTTGTTGCTAATTAGTTGCTAAAATGAGGATTTTGTTGCTCCAGCCGATTTCAATAAATCAAAATTCCTGCCATATTGATATAAAGATAGCAGGAATTTTTGATGAATTGTTAAAAACCTGTCGACTGTATCACACGATTTTGTTGCTAATTTGTTGCTATAAATTAGCAATATCAAAATATTTGATTTTTTTTTTCAAAACATGCTACCTTGAATTTCATTTGTCACGAGGTTATTAAAGGAAGTGATTTTATTGCTGTGCAGGCAAGCACTCAATTGCTCCTATAGAACCAACAACAAAATAGTTTCTAATGATCCACCAATTTGTTTTAATATTTTTAAAATTTTTTCGTTACATGCTACCTTGATTTTTATTTTTCACCACGTTATCAACGGCAGTGATTTTGTTGCTGTGCAGGCAAGCACTTAATTGCTTCTATAGTACCAGCAACAAAATAGTTTCTAATGATTTACCGAATTGTTTTTTTTTTTTTTTTTCGTTACACGCTACCTTGATTTTTATTTTTCACTACATTATCAACGGCTGTGATTTTGTAGATAGTACCAGCAACAAAATAGTTTTTAATGATCCACCGATTTGTTTTTTTATTTTTTGTTACATGCTACCTTTAATTTTATTTTTCACCACGTTATTGACGGAGTGATTTTGTTGTTTGCAGGCAATGCCTCAAATTTCCTATACTGGTACTATAGGAGCAATAGAGTCTTGCCTGCCACAAAATTACTGTCGTTGATAATGGTGAAAATAAATTAAAAAGATAGCATATTTTAAAAAATATATAATATTTTGATATTTCTAACTGATAAACAAATCAGCACAAAATCGTGTAATACAGTCGACAGGTAATTAACATTTATCCTTTTATTTTGAAAGGTTTTATTTCGTCATCAATGACGTTTTATTTGGGAAAAAAAGGGTTGTCGTAGCTAATTCATATAAATTCAATGCTGTTCACTTTTTTAATTAAAGTTAGGCAATATTGATGCAAGTGCGTTCTTTAGACCCGTTAGAATGGTTTTCTAAAAAAATGTTAATTTCTCATGACCCGTTACCAAAAAAATTTTAATTTTCTTAAGGTAAAGCTAAAGTAGGGCTGTGGCTAAGCTTAAATAAAAAATTCGTTTGGGACCAGAGTTATCGGGGATTCAAGTTCTCTTTATCTCAGCCTAAAAATATCTAGACTTAACGTTATTCTTGTCTCAATTTTTTTTTTTTTTTTTTTCTCATGATGAAAACCATCAAACCCCGTTTTTTTAAAAATTTGGGGTTTTTAATCGGCATAATGGCAAGTAATTATCCAAAAAACATTTTTGCAAGATTTAATTTTTAAAAACAGTGTTAATTAAGCCTTATAAAAACCAGAAAAAAACCTGCGATATAACGATTTGCATTATTTTATCTTTCCGTTTTTTGGGCAAAAAAAAACGGTTATAAATTGGTTTATTTTTTTAATATTCTTGTCCTTTTTTTTTCCTTTTAAAAAAAAAGTTTTCAAAAAATATAGTCAAAATAATTTACTTTTTTAAATGAAACCCCTAACAAACCACAAGAATAAAAAATCATTACCTCAAAAAATGCAGTAAGTAGAAAAGGGGTTAATTCCGCCCCTTCCTTTTTTAAAATCAATAGGTTTTAAAAAACATATTTTGTTCACCTTCAAAACCCGGGGGCTTTTTTAAAAAAAAAATACGTAAAAAAAAAATCTGACCTTACTTTTAAAAAAATTTTTTTTACAAGTTTAAAAATGACATAATTTTATAACCCATATTTTAGGATTTTTATTTACTTTAAAAAAGCTGTGAACGGCAGCCATTTGTTTTTTAAAAACGACCAATTTTTTAGGTCATTAATTTGTTTCAGTTTTTTTGTTTTTAATTTTTTAAAAAAGGGGAAATTATGACGGTAAAACCTTTGAAACAAAAATAAAAAATTTTTTTTTTGAATATAAAAGGTTTAATTTAAATTTTTTTGAAATCCTTGAGCAACAAAATTATCATTTTTTTAAGTTTTTTTTTTAAATATTTATTAACTAAAGTAAAAAAATTATTGCTTTTGTTTGCAAACACGCATGTATGCCATACCTTCGAGAGGGAAGTCGAAACGAAGCGCATTGATGAGCCGTCGGGTCGGCGTTGCCAAATGTACTGTAAAAAAAATTCCGCTAATATCTTTAATACTTATCCTTTAAAAAAAATTAACTACACAGTCAAAATCAGCATTAAACCCTCAATAACTTTTATCATTTAAACATTTCTCCATCTTGAATACGAAAAGAGATAGCAATACATGTGGGCCGAATTTCGGACACACTGTATAATAATCACTTGATAGGATGTACTCTGTACTATGGACAATTTTCATATCTGAATACGTTAGGCCAATTCGGCCGCACACAGTGTTGAATTTCAAAATTTCGGATCTTTTCCCCCTATCATAACTTTGTTATCCTTTCATGTGATGTAAAAATGGGCCCCAATTCCTTTTCAAAATCTCGGCCCCAATGCACGAGATCCTCCCAATTTTTTTTGTATTATTTTTCCTAATCCGGAAAATATAAAGCATATATTCAGAACCCCGATCACCCCAACAAAAGAAAAGTATCATTTATTTATTTTCTCAAGTATCAAACGAAGTTAAGAAAACTTTTGTTTTCGAACCCCCTAAATTTCGTAAGAAGGCTTTGGACTTGGCGTTAAGACTTCTTATATAAATACTCTTAAATAATAAAGATATTTTACAGAAATCTTTTTCGTTTCGATAAGAAATAACTGTTTAAAAAATTAAATAATTTAAAAAGGAAAACCTTTTTTTTATTCCTGCAACAACAGTAACTAAATATTTTCTGTTTATTTTCTTTTTTTTTCCTCGGGGTCTTTTTTTGCCAATTTAAATGAAAATCTATGCGCATATTTTACACTTATTTGTCGAGAAATATACAGTGTTTCATTTCAAAACAACCACCCTAAATCTTTAAAAAAAAAAAACCTAAAAAACAAAAAACAATCGATTTAGATATACAGGGGAATTTAAATTTCTATTTGATAAAATTTTATCGGTCACCCCTAACCTCCAGTTAACCTCTTTTTATATGTAAAAAAGGAACCCCCCTATGTGCACATCATTGTGACTAAATTTGCTATCCAACAGTACTAAGAAACTTTAAATCGTGGACGAAAAACGACTTAAAATAAAAAAGTGTTTAATTATTTATCTGTTCAAATAATTTATTTTATCAAATGCTAAAATTGCGCCGTTATTGGCAAAAAATAAAAAGTCTTTTTAAATTCTTCGCGAACTGGCGAACTTTGTCAATACCCCCGCATTCATTAATTTACATTTAAGTTCTTGAATATTTGGCGTTTTGTATACTTTACTTTTTAAATAACCCCAGAAAAAAAGTCTAGAGGAGTTAAGTGGGGAGACCGTGCTGGCCATTCGATGGCACCTCCTCTGCCTACCACCCGGGGAAACTGTTCTTGAGCCACCCCGAACTGCTAAAGCATAGGGGGGGGGCTCCTTTTTCGGAAAAATGCAAATTATTTTCAGGGGTTCCAACCCATTTTCCCCCCTGTTTTTCCCAAAGATTGGACGAAAAAAGGGTATATCGCGTTTTCCAAAAGGTTCAGATACAGTTGCCCAGTTAAATTTTCTTCCAGAAAAATCCCGATAATTTCGTTTCCATAAATACCTGCCCAAACGTTGATCTTTCAAATTTTAAGTATTCCTTTCCCCTGAAATATGTGCGGTTTTCATTATCCCAATATCTGCAGTTATGTCTATTAAAATTTTTGAAGAAAGTTGATTCGTCAAAAAAAGCAGATTTTTTTGAAAAAGGGGGTCTTCGTCAATTCGCTGGACATTGTTCCAAAATTCTATTCTTCTATCATAATCGTCTTTTAGTTCATGAAGAATTTGTATTTTGTAGGAAAAAAACTTATTTTTTAAAAAATTGTGGGGGAACCCGTAAAATTTGGGGTCAGCTTAAATTTTTTTTGGAATAGACAACGTCGGATCTATTGCGAACTGTCCTAGTACCTCAACCTGGCGTGCTTGTTAAAACCCTTTCATTATACTTTTTTGTTATGATCCGTTTCTTAAACATGCACCAATTCCATTACATATTTATACCCCACGTTTTTATTTTGATCCCTCTCATTAAATCTGGCGGTTCTACCCTTTCTTCAGCCCCATATAGGAAAATTATTTCTTTTCTCTGCTAAGTATACACCATTTTAAAACAAGATTTTAATTTTAAACTAACTCAAATGACAAATCCTAACATAATATTTAATGGTTCCTAAACTTTTAAAAAAATTGTGCTATTGCAGTTTTTTTCTGTAGCAAAAAAAAAAATAATAATTGGAATGAATGCACACTAAAATAGTCTGCGGGGAATTTCAAAAAAGCTTGTCTCGCCAATAACGGCGCACATTTTGAGCATTTGATAAAATAAATTTTTTGGTAAAATAATTAACACACTTTTTTTCTTCTAAGTCCCCACGTCCATCTTTTTAAATTTCTTATACTTTTGGGAAAGCAAATTTCATGCCCCTTACAATGATGTGTCCCTATGGGGGTTGCCTTTTGACATATCAAAGTGAGGTTAACGGGGGGTTTGGGGAGGTGACCGTAAAATTTTATCAAAAAAGAAATTAAACTTCCCCCTATATATCTAAATCGACGTATTTCTTTGTTTTTTGGTGAGTTTTTTTTAAAAATATTTGGGTGGTTCTTTTGAAATAAAAAACCCCCATGTAAACTGTTTAAAAAATTATATTCATGATTTTGAGTTTAAACAAGTTGTTTTGATTTTATTATATCAATTATTATAGTGTGGGAGCTAGAAGGGTAAAAAAAGTCCATTTTATAAAATTTTATTAGAGGCGTTATTTTTAATAATAAAATGATAGATCAGCTTTTGCGGTCGCATTGTCGCCAATAACAACAGTCTTAGTAATAACAAATAAAAAATGTGTTATTAAAAAAACTTAGGGAAAGCGGAGAGCGGTTCAAAGGTCACTGAGGATTTGGGAACTTTTTAGGGTGATTTTGAATGGGTTAGAGGGGTTTTTTTTTTTTCTTGGGACAGTCCCGAAGGTTTATGCCTAAGTACAAACGTCCGTGGGTGTCTCGAGGTTGTGTGTGTCCGGGTTTTTTGGTTTTGTCCGGGAGATTTTTTATCGGGGGGTTGAGAACTTTGAAAATTGGGGAAAAAAATTGGGAAACCCTTTTCCATAGAAAAATTGAGGGGTCCTTTAGTGCGTTTATTTCGAAAACGGTTGTTCCTAGAGACTTAAATGATGTTATACATTTTTGATGCAGAGGAACTTCTAGTAAATTATTTTTTAATAACCAGGTCAATATACTAAGCTTAAAAAATGTTATGCCAACAAAACAAATGGGGGGGGGTATGGGGCCCCTACTTGCAACGTCAAAAAATAGTTTAAGTCATTTTGTTAAAAACCATTGCGAAAAAAAAAAAAACAAAATTAAAAATTTGACACCCCCAGTTTTATCAAAGGGTAAGGCAAATTTTTTAAATTGCATCGTTTCCCCTCTCCATACACTAGTCTATTTTAAAAAAAATTTTTTATACTGTACTTTTTTTAAATTTTTTTATATAAAAATATTAAAAACAAATAAAACAGTCGCTTAAAATAGTATATTAAAAAAAGGTTTGAAAAAAATCCTTTTTTAACGGGCGGACAAATTGATGGACGAACGAAGTCGGGCCCAAATCTGGGTGTGCAAAAAATTTTTTAACGAGTTTTTTAAAAACTTTTTTTTCGATGCAAATAAAAAAAAAATTTTTTGTGTAAATTTTTTTTTAAAAAAAAAACCAAAAAAAAATAATGAAAACAAGAAACTACAATAAAAATTTGCAAACGGAAACTTCATAACTATTTTAAAAAATTAATTGTAATGTTTACTTCTGCGGAATCGTCGCATTGTTGATCACTTTTTTAAGATGGAGACAACATTTTTTGGGACCTTGCTTATAATTCCTTTTTTCGTCGGCATATTGCAGTTTTCTTTTTGGACTTCATTACTCAATTGCTGTTGTGGCTTGGGCAACAACGACACAGAGGAAGAGATCCCCCCTCTGAAACATCCATTTTATTACTAAGCGAGTCATCTATATAACTTTCGGCGACTGAGCTGGATTTCCATCCACCATGGCGCTTCAAAAGCCAACAAATCTGATCCAGAATTCACCAATATTGTGGCTGACGACCGCCTAAAGCAATGCCCGGTATAGGCTTTGGGGTTTCCAACATCAAAAAAATTTTGGGGATGTCTTTTGCCATACCGCCAATTTTGTTAATCCCAATGTTTTGGGAGTGCATTTTCCATTTTGATAATTAAGAAAAAAAGATCTGTTTGCAGGAGTGGAGGTCGAAGGGCAGAATACTTTTTTTAAAATGGTGTAGAGACTTCCTGACACTGTAAATGATCTCGGCATCTTTTGTTTTGGTACCCCTAGTTTAATTAACATTGCGCTGCCCAAAAACCGTCATATTTTCTTTTAAGGAAGCACAATTCTTCTCTTTTTGGCATGCCCCAGAGAGTCCGACTGCCACCACTGCCTGAAAAAGAAAAAATACCGATAAGTCTTTAGTTTTATTCATTTTAAGTAAGTACTTTATGAAACTAGCACTATTTAAAAACAGAATTGGGTAACCCTGCCTACTAAACCTTCTCACTATAAAAAAAGACACCATAAAATAAATAAAATAACTGTGATGCCTACCTTG
>JAHBCN010012047.1:0-27574 GCA_019359885.1 Listronotus oregonensis
CACAACTGCTGAGGTGTGTGTTGGTGGTTGTCGGATGGAAAAGGACTTTCTTGTGGGCCAATCGTGGGCGTTTTTTTGCAGCTGGTTTTCAAACGGTCCAATTGATGAATAATATGCACCTGCAATAGTTTTACCCTTTTCCAGATAGTCAATGTGGATTATCCCCTGCGAATCCCAAAAGACAGTCGCCATAACCTTTCCGGCCGAAGGAACGGTCTTCGCCTTTTTTGGTGCAGATTTCCCCGATAACCTATTGCTTAAATTGTTGTTTGGTTTCAGTAGTAAAAATTGAATCCACGTTTCATCCACAGTGACGAAACGATTTAAAGTCCTCCGGATTCTTCTGGAACAGCTGCAAACCATTCTTACAACACTTGATACGATTTCGTTTTTGGTTAAGCGTGAGCAATCGTGACACCCATCTTGGGATAGCTTTCCATGTCCAAATGTTCCTGTAAAATATTATGTAATTCATCGAGAGCCCACAGCACTGGCAACTCACGCCTTTAACTCTTCTGTCATCCATCACCATTTCATAGATTTGATTAATGATTTCGGGAGTCGTGACCTACAGGCCGTCCAGAACGTTCAGGGTCACTTGTGCTCATATGGCCAGTCCGAAAATTTTGAAACCACTTGTAAACTGTTTTAATCGAAGGTGCAGAGTCACCATATTGTTTATCAATCTTCTCTTTAGTCTCCTGAGGCGTTTTACCTTTCATAAAGTAATGTTTAATCACCACACAAAATTATTTTTCGTCCATTTCTTGAAAATCACTCGACTTCTTTGATTCACACGAATGCGAAACACAAAGAAATAGACCAATATGGCTGACACGTGGTGCGTTCATTTAACAGATGCTACTAACTAAACGTGACCTCGATGGTGGTGCCATCTCTCGGACTTTGCTCGGATTTTTCAAACCATCCTCGTCAACGAGGTTAGAAAAGGAACTAGAGAGAACGCAACCAATGTTACACACGTTAAAACTTTGGAGTAAACAAAGAGACTCCAATATGGCTGACCCCGACAGAGGCGTATTCAGCACTTTTGTGTTGTTTTTTTGCAACCTTTATAGGTGTACTATAAACGATTACAAAAATAAATTAAAAGTTTTGGGATAAATATATATTTATATATTGTAAAAAATGGTATAAATTTTGCAAATATGTATATAAATACCTAACTGATCGTTAAGTTATGATAAAAAATAAAACTAAAGAAACTACCTATTTTATAAAATAAGTTAAACAGTTAGTTATTTTGGAAAAAAAAATATTATTAAAATTTTATAAATTAGTAAACATATCATCAGAGGATCCACGGGTATCCCCCATTATCACTGAAAATAAGCAAGAAATAATTAAAAAATATAGCCAAATAAAATCTTTGTGCAAGATAAGATAAACCCAAGGAGCGTTTTATATTATTAAAAAATTAAGGCATTTTCAAAAAATAATCTTTTTTTTTTTCGTAGTCAACCATATAAAAACCGAAGGGAGAAGGCTTGATGTATTTTAACTAATTTAATGAAAAGAAGTCCTTAACTGGTCTTTGAAAAGTTAAAAAAAAAAAAAAGAGTCAAGTTAGAAAAAATGAAGCGAAAGAAACAGTGCCATTTTTCATAGAAAATTTTGGATTTTTTTTCTTTTTTTAAATAAATGCAACTTGACTTGTACAAACAGCATACAAATTTTGCCTTCAAAAATTCCTGTGAAATTGTATGCAGTTTGTTATTTTCCACAGACAATTCAATAATGTTATAAAAAAATATTTTAAAAAATTCATACAAATTTTCTCTTAAAAAAGTCATTGTGTCTTCCGTGCTTAAAAAAATAATAAAATTTTTTTTATCTTTAATATAAAAGTAAAACAAATACAAGAGATGTTTTTATTAGATAACAATTTTCCCAAAAAAAAAAGACATTCTAATGTTTTTTAATTTATTTAACAGTATTTATTATAAATTATACAGTGTATATAAAATAACAAAAAAGAATAAAAATGAGCAAAGTTTTAGGTTATTAAACCTGATAAAATGCCGTTGAGAAAATTATTACATCCCTGTAGTTTTTAAAAATAATCAATTAAATTTATTATATTTATATTAGTTTTAATTTAGGGTATAATGTTTTAAAATGAGTAATAAAAAATTATTTTTTTATAAAAACATTTGATGATAAGACCTTAAAGGCGAAACGTTAAAACCTTATTTAGGTTTTTTTCCAAAAATTTAACAAAACAACAAAAATCTGATTACTTTTTATACGGCATGTTATCTGACCCTCATAGCCTGGAAGTCCATACTATAAAAGACAATTTTATCAGTAAATAGATTGGGGATAACATTGTCTCTTAGCTAATTTTTGCCACATATAGATGTTCTGTCAAAACAGTCCTCAGAAAAATGATCGGAACAAACAACAGGTGTCTGCTAACTGCTAAGTTTGTAAGTCCCATTTCCTCCCAACCATGCTGATCTTCTGGTCTCATTTTTGGGTATTCTGTTAAATACAAAGATTAATTTAATTTTATTCTTTAAACCAAAAAAGCAATAATCATAGGGGATCTCGTAAGATTGGTTATAAAACTGGCATACCAAAATAAAACCAAATTTTGCCACTAGAATTGTGATATGTTGTAATTTGCTATATCTAAGTCAAAGAGATTTTTTTTCTAATTGGTTATTAGCAGAATACATTTTAGTCTGTCGAAAGGATCAAGTTTATCTAAGAATTTTTTAAAGGGTAAGAACAGAAAAAAAAAAAAAAGCTGGATTATGAAAAAAATTAACTTAAAACAATTAATTTAAATATTTTTTTTTGTAACCCAACTTATATGTTTAATCTATTAACAAATAAACGATTTAAATTAAAGGCATATTCTTATTTTAAACAGCATGAATCATTGTTAAATAAAATTATTGTTGAATACACACCTGTGAAATGTTTTTCCACCCAAATTTCCTTCTTCTCTACCAAATTTTTACAACCTGGAACTAAACCTTTCCCATTATTGTTTAAAACTATAAAATGTTTCTAAACCACACCAAAAACTTCTCACATATATAAAAATTAAACGAAAACACAACTAAAACCGCCTGGACTGCCGGGAGTTACCAATATGGCCAAATGAATTTCGCTTCCGTTTTCAGCGGCGTTTCTAGTTCTTTTGTAACCTCGTTGATCCTCGTACAGCAGTCACCTAAACAATATTATTTATTTAAAACTGATATATAATTAATAATATCTAATTACTAAACAACTGTTTTACAATAAAAAATCATAATTTATTTTAACCATGATAAATACGCAGGTTTATAAATACTTATAAGAGAATTTGTATAGTAATGTTTAAAATTTTTATTTCATAGATCGACGTCTCACAAGACGGCAAAGTACTTTTTAAGAAACTACCAAATTAAATAGATGACGCTTTTCAGAATTTTGCCATAACAAGGGTAAAATAGATTTTTATTTTCCTTTGTGTAAGGAAAAGTTTATGATTGGAGTTACGGACAAATGGTGTGGTGGGTGTCGGACTAAGATTTTCTGGCATATTTTTTTTCGTTTAACACAATTATGAAGTCAAAATTGGGATTCAGACAGCAAAAAATCGAGAAAAACCCAAAAAACGAATACGGTACATTGCTACCACGAAATGTTTGGACTACGACTATATAAACTAAATAAACTATAAAATAAACAAAAAAATTTATAAAACCATAAATAAGGCTTTTTATATTATTAATATAAAAAGTTATATAAACATTTTTGATAAAATAAAAAAGGTATAAACAAAAATGTCATTTTGGGTTTTTTTTTATTATAAATTATATATTATATACTATTGAATCCTAAATCACCTAAAATTTGCAAAAAAAATCCAATAGTAAAAAAATTAAGTTTTCAATTTTTTTCAATGGTATACCATAAAAAAATCCTGAAAATTCGGTTTTTTGATTATAACTCAAAAAATATTGTATTTAGACAAAAGAGTTAAATAACCTAATTTAAAAGACTTGTAAAAGTACATAGTTTATGCCCTATAAAGTCTCGTATATCTTTTAAAGTTTTTATGATACTGACGTTTTAGTTTAAAAAAAATCTTTAAGATCTGAAACTACGCCTTTGCTCTTTGACCCCCAATTTTGACTTTAGATTGGTGTTCAGCGGAAAAAAATACACCAGAAAATTTTAGTTCAATCCCCAGCACACACTATTTTTTTTGTGGCCCTGTGTAATATTTGAAACATTAATCTACTTGGCAAGGTTGCAACAGAAGATTTTCACACAAAACTAAAAAAAAAGTAAAAACGAATATAAGTGTCTTATGGGCTCCAACTTTGTCCTTTTTTTTTAAAACGTGCCTAAAGTTTTTTTTTAGATAACGAAAATATATTCCATTTAAAAACGTTTTAATTAATTTTACTTTTTTATTTGTCCTAAAGTGTTTTTTATTACTATGTTTATATTATTTGCCTTGTTTCAACACGAATTACGAATTTAAAATACTAAAAGCTCATAAAAAAAATATAAGGAATAATTTGGCAAAATAGGTTTGCCTGTGTCACCGTGTATAGTTGACGTTACATCGTTAATGAAGATGGGTGTGCTTGGCGTCAGTTATCGTACTCGTACTACATAGTTAACCCCATATCTTTTATCTATCTTTTCTGCCCTTATATCGCAATCGCTAACTCTGGTGTCGGTGGTCGAATAAATAACATAGGGTAAATGTACCATGTTATGGCGTATTAGACATTCTGCTTTGGGGATGGATTATAGAAAAAGTAAGAAGGTGCTAGAAATGGGAACTGTTTTATTCTGCAGAACTTTATTATAAGATGGGTATAGGACATTACTTTTCGTCCATACCCTTTAATTTATATTTTGCTGAACCTCAAGTTTGTCCTTAATTCCAAGATAATATGACTCCTGACCCAATTCGGGCAGTTAGTAGTTATACGTAATTTTGTCATTTTTTTTTTTTATCTAAAGTAGAAAAAAATAAGTGCCTATAAAAATATACTTAAAGGAAGTATAATATTTATAATTATTATAATAAAAATACAAATTTGACACAGTTTTATACATTTTATTAAACCATTTAATAAATACTTCTTAGAGTAGTTTGGGATTTAAATAGTAGCTCTTAAGAGCTTCAAAATGATAAAACTATCAAAATTCTTTCAGCAGACAAAGGGAATGCCACTGTAGTCATGGATGCAATCACTTACGATCGAAAAATAGATGCAGTTCTTAGGAAAGGTAAATACAGATCACTTGATCAAGATCCAACAGCATCCATAGAGAACAAAATTTACAGGACCTTAAGGAAATACAAAAACTTTCTGACCGATGAAACAAGAAAAACTTTAACATCACATAACAGTAAACCTCCTCATCTCTATGGACTACCGAAAATTCACAAGGATAATACATCCTTAAGGCCCATCACCAGTTCTAGAAACGCACCCACGACTGCATTGTCAGAACACCTTTTAGACCTAATTAAACCACTAGTCGGTAAGACTCCATCTTTTGTTAAAAACTCTAGTCATTTTGTTGACATCCGCAAAAATGTAGAAATAGAACCAGACGATACTTTTGTTAGTTTTGATGTAGAAAGTCTATACACAAACGTACCAGTAGAAGAATCGTTAAGCATTATCTGAGCCAAGCTTAAAGAAGATAAAACACTAGTAGAACGGACCCCCCTGCCACTGCATGGAGTGATGGAGTTGTTGGAGCTTTGCCTCCGTAGTTCCTACTTTCAGGTGAAAGATGAGTTCTACGCACAGGATGATGGGCTTCCCATGGGTTCATCGCTCTCCCCAGTGGTAGCTAATATTTATATGGAATGGTTTGAGGAACATGCAATTAAAACTTCAGTAATTAAACCAAAAGTTTGGCTAAGATATGTTGACTATACTTTTATTGTAGGTAGGTAATGACGAAGAACTTGAAGGTTTCTTAAAACATCTAAATTGCATCCGACCTTGTATCAAATTCACAATGGAGAAGGAGCAAAATTCGGCCCTACCTTTCCTCGACGTTCTAGTCAAACGAAATAATGGACATGTACAAACCTCGGTATACAGAAAACCTACCCAACTGGACAATATTTACACCAAAATTCTAATCATTCTAACGAAACCAAAGGGGGTTATACGTACTCTATACAATCGAGCAGTGACCTTATGCAACAGTAGGGAATCCCTGCAAGAGGAAATAGGTAACATAACTAGGGATCTTAAGCAGAACGGATACAGTAGAGACTAGTAAACGAAACAATAAAAAAATATCAAAATAAGACAAGAAACTCTAACTTGAACGAGACTCTACGTGACCAAATATTCATGACAATTCCATACATTAAAGGAACTGAAAATCCGCAGAATCGCGAATAAGTACAATATTAAAACGGTATTTAAATCCCAAACTTCTCTAAGAAGTATTCTTACCAAAACGAGACCAGACAATAATGTTTCAAACAATGACTGTATCTACCAAATTCCCTGTGATTGTGGTGAGGTATACATCGGGGAAACAAAGAGACCTCTCGAAGTAAGAGTTAAAGAACACAAAAAACATACGGAACGAGGTGAAACGTCGAAGTCAGGTATTGCCGACGGTGCAATGGTCGGAAGCAAAAACCATTCATAAAGAAACCCACTGAAAGAAAAGAAAATTTAAGGAAGCTGCAATTATTGTAAACAACCAAAATGTATTTAGCAAACCTAGTGTAGAAATTCCGAATATCTGGCTGCCGTTGCTGAACCGTGAAAAGTCGGTCAAGCTTCAGTGAACAAGGAATAGTATATAAGTCGTAGCTTTTAGGAATAGCTTTTAGTTATCACTTGAAAACGGTTGGAGATACATCACTAACCGAAACGTTGTGTAACAATTAACAAATAAAGACAATAGAAGTCCAAGATTTTAGTGTTATTGATAATTTTTTTTAATACGATATTTAACGGTTTTAATTTTTTTAATAACAATCTTAACTGACAAAAAATATCGATACTTATAAAAAGCATTTTATCAGAAGCCCTGGTATTCTAACCCCTAAGCATGCCGTGGCAACTTTAATTGTCACAGTTTACTAAAAATAGTAAACATTATTTTTTCCTAAACTCACCAGAGGGCTCAACAAAGCTTCGCAAATTGCGTGTTGCGTCACTCAATGACATTTTTGATTTTGAATTTTGAGTATTGTGGATTTGTATTGAGTTTAGTGGTCGTTTTTTATTTGAATTTCAGCCTTTTTTTGTACTTTTTTATTAATTGTAATTTTTTTTCGCCATGGTTTATAACTGCTGTGTTAATGGCTGTAACAATTATAATAAGAATGCTCAAATGCATATTTTTCCAAAAGATCATGGGGTAAGTAAAAAATATCCTAGCATTCATGCATGTGCTAATAAATATTTAATTTTTGTTAAAATAATTTGCCTAAAATGCCCAGTGTTTATCCCAAACTTATTTTCGTTTCCCTCTAAAATTTTCTTGACCGTGGGTTGTAGAAGAAAACTCAAAAAGTAAAATTTTGTTTTAGCTGTATGATATTTGGATTAATGCAATTAGTCGAGAAGACTTAAAGGTGAAGCCTATGGAAAAAGTCCGAAAGTCATACCGTATTTGTACTATTCAATATATTTAGTCCAGAAGCTCGGTATGTAGGTGAAACCAGAAATAAATCTACCTTAAAGTAGGATGCAATTCCGACTTTGTTTCTTAGTACTTCTTGCAGGAAAAGAGGTGTTTAATTAATTTTTAGAATTTTATTACCTAATTGTAATTCACCTTTTGATGTTTGCATAATATTATTATAGAATAAATCATAATAATCATTAGTCTTAATAAAAATATATGAATTAAAAAAAATACAATTGTTTTTTTGTTGTTTTTATTTCAATTAAAAACAAAATTATAAAAACGAAAATTTTTAGTCGGTGTTATTTCCTAAACCCGCCAGGTGGCGTTGGTCGCAATGATCAAATATAAAGTTAAAAGTTTCCTATCTATTCCCATAATAGTAATCCTTTATCTTATGCCCCTAAGTTAAATGTGCGTTTATCTATTACTGCTACGAATTTTAAGTGAGCCGTCATAACAGGTTTTTGTGAACCGTCAAGTTTATTTACAAAAAAAAAGGCAGTAAACCGGTGTTTTTATTCAAATTATGTAAAATAATGTGTTTTAATCATACCTATAGCAAGTAAGGAACATTTTGCTGATGATTTATAAACCAAAAACTCCTTATTTCTTAAATTATTTTTTCTTGCTTTATAATGGCAATAACAACGTCGCGACCCGCCGCCTAACGGCTCTGTTATATGTATAACAGAAGTGTAGCCTCATAGCATTGAATATGTGTATACAAAATACCCACTTGATTTAATACATTATTAATAAAATCCCGGCAAGCAGTATCCATTTTTATTAAAGACTCTTTCTTCTTGCGCCTTCTTATGATGTTTTTATCTATTTTATATAAAATATTAGTTTTATTTTAAATTTTCAGTAAGTGTTCTTTTTTATTTGTCAGTATGTATGGTTATATCTATAGTATGGTAATATCCAGGGTATTTTTATTAATGAAACAAGCTTAACAAATATTTACAGCAAAAAATATTACAAATAAAGTTTATGAAAAGTAACAATTTAAGGAAAACTCTTAATTGAAAACTGAGGAGGACATTTTAGTCATTCTTTGTTTCATTAAAATTTATTTGGGTTCTATATAGATACAAACAAAAATTAGTAAAACGGTAAAATGAGGGCTGACTACGAAATAAATGGAATCCAGCAAAGTCTCTCTTTTAGTTTCAAAAATAAATTAAAACAATTTAAAAGCTGCCGTAGCTTACAATAAAGTCTGTTTTGCACATTTTATGAAATTCAAGACCTTAAAGTAGACTCTAAGGATACAAAAGTCCTAAATTTACGATCATAACGAGCTTTTTTTAACTGCACGAGGATAGTATTTTTTCGTAACAACTAGGTAACATACGTGAGAAAATGTTTTGTCTTCTCATTTTCCTTTCTAAAAGTAAATAAAAATAAATTTCAATAAGTATATTAGTTCACTATTCAGTTTAAATATTAAATGCTACATTGGATTTTAGGAACAAAGATATTTACACAATAAATGTTTAATTGCATTTTGGTGTCTAAGATTTTGTAAAATATACGAAGTTGTTCAAAAAAACGCACACAGCTCTTATAGTCCGTATAAGTTATTTAAAAGAAACTGCTGAAACACGGGAATTGGTTTAAATTGTTATCTTTAGCTACGCATTTTTTGCCAGGTGGCAACCTACTTCATGTAAATGCTGTAAAAAATCTTTTAAAAATGAATCCATTAGTGTGAAGTCGGATACCTTGGAGGTCATTTAACAGGATTTCGACCTATCCACCAATTTGAAAAAAATTCGTCTTATTGAAACCACATTTTTTATGGGTAATATCTGAATCGTCTTCGTAAGGATATATAACTGCAAATGCTGGTATTAAATTGAAATAGAGACAACGTATGTTACGCTTAGCAATAATATTTAGATTGAAATATTGTTCGGAAAATTTTGATAGGTTTATGCTTGCCAGCCCACGAAATTGACTTTCTTAGAATGATGTTTATTTTTTATACTTCAGGCTATTCTTTTACACTCTATATACTCAGTTTAAAACAAAAACTCTACTGACATCGTTATCAAGCTCTTGAGTTTAGTTTAGAATGCGTTACTGTTAGGAGTATATTAAGTTTTTTATCTTCAGTAAGGTCAGGTGGTTGACCCGTCATGAGTAAATGTCTTACTCTCCCATACCTTTTAAGTTTGTGTAAAAACCAGCCAGCAACAAAATTAAATTGCACTTTTTAAGCTCTTAACGACAAAACTATTTATTAAGCAAAACCGGCATCATCTTGCAAGTAAGCAACTTTTATGTTTACTAAAGCTATAAAACTGGTCATAGTACTTTAAACTAGGAGTAACTAGCTAGAATATTGCCATATTTAGGTTAAAGTTACTTTATTAAATCACATGTTCAGAATTAATAGGATGTAATAGATTTTCTAAATTTACTTAGCAACGTTGGATTTTCTATCTTGCTGTTTAATGGTTTAATCTTGTTAAATTATAATTTTATAATATTTGAACAGTAATATTTTATGTTATATATGGTAATAAAATTTATTACTGCTTAATATTTGGTCCGAAATAAATTACAAACATTTTTTTAACTCTAAGACAGTTTATGAATGCTTATATGGCACCTAAGTACTGGGTACCGTGGGTGGCGAATTTTAAGAGGTTTATCCCATTTTATCTCCCCGCGCAGCTAAAGCTATTTAAGCACTAACATATACAGATATTGCATTTTACGGCATCTTTGAGACAACATAATACTGCCACCATGGACGTTATATAAATAGATACTACCTCTGAACTACCCCCATTAAGGTCTGGCTAATATCATCCAGCTGGGACCTATAGTTTAGCGTGGGCTTCGAACCACACCGAGCGGTACATTTGTTTACTGGCGGTCATACATCCAATTACCATCCCTGCCCGGCGTTGCCTAACTGCGCTGATCTTACGGGAAGCTGTGGGCGTGCTGATAGGGTCACTGACCACTATTCCAACAAGATCTTTTGCATAAATGCTATTTTTTACAAAGATGTTTTATTTTCGTTATTTTTTTATCTTGGATCAGTCCACAAGGACCTAAGGTCTAAATATTAACATACGTTGGTGCCTTAATTAAAATAAAGGCAATTAAACCATAAAAGCAGCAGGTTTTATATTGTTTTATATTTAGACACTCCTAAGATAAAGAAACGAACAAAATGGAAAGTTTAAGATTTTTCTAGATAGAATTTATAGTACTTCATGAGACAGACTGTGTGCTACCTTATTGAAAGCTTTAAGAGAGAGAGAAATTATTATATTGGCTTACTTCTAAAATCAAAAATATAAGCTGCGTTAAAAAAAGGTAAAACGTATTTTAGGATTAAAATATTTCAAAACTGCAAGTACTTACTTTGATCTAAAAATATTAATTAATAAGCTTGCTTTCAAGTATTTTAATTACTGGTTGTTTTCTATATACATTATGCTATAAAAACATGTAGGTTGCTTTTAATGGGCCCTTCTCTTTTATGTTCATAAAATACGGCAAATATTATTTCTAAAAAACCAAGATGTTTAGTTATCCACACAATACTTTCAACCATGTAAAGAAATATAAAAAAGACATATTGCTACAAAGACGGGTTAGATTTTAGCAATAAGTTCCTTTAAAGCTAAAAAGTACATTTTCAATTTTCCATCGCAGCTTTAAAAAATTGCGGTATTGTTACTTTTAATAAGGCCCTCCAATCAAAGCCGATCATATCTGGTATACAGATGGCTCCAAGACCAACAAGGGAGTAGGAGCTGGCATCTATGGAGACAAGCCTAGAGAAAAGATAACCTTAAGTCTTGGTCAGCACGCCACGGTTTTCAAGCGGAAATCGCAGCAATAATGCATTGTGCCGTGCTGATTAAAGAAAAAGGGAGTAAAGGAAAAAACATCGTCATTTACTCAGACAGCCAAGCGGCCCTAAAGGCCATCTGTTCTCCAAAAGTTAATTCCAAACTAGTGGGGGACTGTATACAGGCCCTGGAAAGAGTCGGCTTGGTAAATAAACCTACGGTAGCTCGGGTACCAGGCCACGAGGGCCACCCAGGTTACGAAGAGGCCGACGACTTAGCCAAAAGAGGATCAGCATCTATTAAGAGCTTGGTAGACAGACAGTTTCAAAGCTGGTGGGTACAAACACCAGGACAACGACATGCAAAGCAGTTCATTAAGACCTGCTCGGCCAAGGTAAGGATAACGGTAGTTCAACTAACAGGACATTGCAAACTTAACAAGCACCTGAAAAGAATAGGCCTGGTGAAGGATAGCCTGTGTAGGTTCTGCCAGGAGGCTGAAGAAACAGCCGTACATGTGTGGTGCAACTGGGAAGCACTATGTAGGCTTAGGTTTACTAGGCTTGGTGAGGAAAAGCCAAAACCGGCCAGATATATGAAGTAGCCAGTGTCAAGACTCTGGAATCTAATTAAGAAGACGGGCCTGGACAACGATAGGAGAAACCACAATTAATCTGGTAACGTTGCAGTGGCGGAGGTATTTTTTGCCATCTACGCTCAAATAATCTAATTTAATTTAATCTACTTTTATTATTGTTTTTTTTTTACTTTTTTATTACAGACACAAGCAGAATTTTAAAAGGAAAACAACTTTACAATATTAGTTGTTTATTTTTAATTGTATTAAACAGGTAAATAGTAACAAACACCAAAAACGATTTGTTTTCTTACCAATATTTTCATTATTCTGATACGTCTGATACTAGCGGACCTTCCTCTTCAATTTAATACTTACCAGAATAATGCAATATTAGGTTAGATACATTTTAGGATATTGTGCATAAACTTAATATGTATGCATCTAAATTAATGCTGTTTGTATTATCATTCCATTAATGGTTTGTAACATATGGAAATACGCCAAAGCATATGCCATGTGTTTAAACCTTTAAACATTATTTAATATATACATAAGCTTAATACAAGACATTAGTTACAACCGATTTAACAATTACACTGATAAACAAAGCATTTGCGAGGTGAAAATTTCAAGCTGTTTTAAAACTAGTTTAATATTTTAAAATAAAAAATATAGATATTTATAACATGTTCATACTTGCTTCAGACCAATTGATTCCCGTTTGTTAGATACAAATTTTGATTCAAGATATATGGATTTTTTTTTAACTTCTACTAATTTAAGGTTTGTTAACACGGTATGCCTTTTGCAGTACTATTTGTTTGGAGAGAAGTCAAGTACCAAGCCATATATTGCTATTTTTGCCTCACGATTAATAAACCAAAGTACTAACACACTATTCTACTTTAACATTAGTTCAGTAAAGGAAGTCCGAAGAAACCCCAAACCTGAAGATTAGGTTGGGCCGTCACAATTTTTTTTAAATTTGCAGGTATTAATGTGTACATTAATCTCTGAAAATATCATAGATAAAAAAATGTCCGCAAGGGCCAGAAAATGGCCCCTTAAGAGCCCGGAAATCTGTTTTTCAACTATTTTGTCAGATATCTCCCGAAACATAGCACTTACGCAATTTCATGTTTAGACGACAATAAAAGTGTTCATTGCTGCAAAATGATTCTCATCATTTTTGTCACAAATTTAATATTCTTTGAGATAACCGGCCATAACGCGTCGCGTATTTTTTGCACCTGCCCCGCATTTTGAAAGGCGCTCTAAGCTACTTACACTTCCAAGAGGACGGACAAAATTTTAAATTACTTACCTTAATATATTATACATTATTTAAAGTTCATATGAAAGAAGGAACCTGAAGCTAAAATAACTTTTCACTGTTTCTTTTGTTTCTCTAGAATATAAAAACCCGAGCCAAAATTATTTTGCAGATATTTTGACCCTTCTATCAAACAGTTCCTTTTTATAAACAGTAATTTAACCGAATCCATTGGGTAAGGGCTTTAAAAAGTGTTGAATACATTCGAAAGACTTAATAAATATTTTTGTGTATTTTAAACAACGTGTCTTCTTAGGCGGTTCTTTTAGATTTCCGAAGTTTTTAAAAATGCTCGGGTTTATCGCTAATTAAAATATTTATTGAATCTTTCGGAATATATTTAAAATTCCAAAGCCCATTATCCAAAAGAAATTTGGTGAAATTACTTTTATAAAAATATAAGCAGATTGATAGGAGGGTCAAATATCGAGCAAAAACTTGGCTCGAGTTTTAATATTCTAAAGAAACAAAAAAGGAACAGTAACAAGATAATATTGCTACACTTTCTTCTTTTATGTAAACTTTGAATATGCAAAATATGCATTTTACGTGAGTTATTTAAAAATTAGTCCGTCCGTTTGAAGTTAAAGCACCTTTCGAGATACGGGCAGGTGAAAAATACTCGGCGCATTAATGGCCGATTATTGCAAAAACTATCAAATTTTTGACAAAAGTGAAAAGAATCATTTTGCGTTAATAAACTGCTCTCTTTCGTCTAAAACGAATTCCGCAAGTGTCAAATTTGGGAGATATCGACCAAATTAGTTGAAAAAAAGTATTTCCGGGCACTTGAGCATTTTCACCTTTGCGGAATTTTTTATATGATATTTGAGTTTTGTATACATTAATATCTGCAAATTAGAAAAAAAATGTGACGGCCTAACCTGATCTTTAGGTTCACACCTTCGTTTACTGTATTACATTAGACTTATGGGCATTTAAATAAAGTGATAAACTTCCTATCCTAACCCCAACAAAATATAAGTTTTTAGATGAATAAAGACATTAATCCACTAATTCTTTTAATAATAATACGAAAATGTAAAAGACAAATAACTGATTCTAGAAGCGCCAAAAAGATCTTAGACATTTCTTCCTGAACGAGATATAATATAATTTTTAAGAAGCAGAAACGTAATCAAAATTATTATCACTTTTTTATTAATTTTACTCTGACCTATGCGATTTATTTTAAAATAAATCTATTATTATAGATATGAGTGTACAATATGTAAAAATTTAAAGATAAAATGCAGATCAGGTATACTAAATACTTTTGTTTTTTTTTGTTAATGGAAAAGGCGTGCGCAAATTTGTCTTAATGCGCAGAAGAAGTGACATGGCTACTACCTCAACCACTAACTTCGGAACTAAAAAATGTAACCAATTAACTATTTTATTGTCGTATTTGCAGTGCGCTCGCCGATGGAAACTTATCAAACTACTAATCAAAGTTGCTGAACTAAGTTTATTGTTAAATTAACCATTTAAACAGTTTACTTAATTTATAGTAAAATGATATTCTGAATACAATGACCTTTTTTTAATTTTATTTTTAAGTTAGGATGCTTAATTCTTGTAAATCATTTCCTCTTTGGTAAAGTACCGCAAAAAAAATATTTGACCGTGATTACCCAAAATTATTTTATTACGCAAATCTGGAAAGACAAAATAATAGGGTTAATATACATGTTTAAATTTGTTGGTATACTTTTTTCCAATCTTATATTTAAAATTGCTTAACTTATCTTATTTTCATCTAAGGAAATAAAAAATTATCTGCCTTCAAACAAAACTGGTTAAACAAATAATAAAATATATAATGGATCTAGGTAATGATATCCTCCATTTATGCTGTCTAACTTTAAAAGCTTGGTTAAAGTTGCAGCATCTCGGGCAACTGCTGTCTAACTTTCCTTTAAGGGCCTAAATTAAATAAAAGTTTGATACAAAATATGCAGCTAGAGTTGATACAGTTTAAAAGTGTTTATTAAAAATCGCTTAGTCGGAAGTTGAGTTCTTAGCTGTTTTTGGTGTATCATATAGGGTCTAATAAGTATGACATTTTTAACACATTAGTATATGATATGCCACGAGCTAATTCTAAACGCGTACTTATACACGGTAGTAGTAAAGTGGCAATAATATGGTTTAAAAAGTAAAATTTAAAATTATTTAAAATAATAGGTTTACGTCCGCAAATAAAGTGTATTTAAAACAAAGAATTTAACAAAATGGATTGACAACGTTTCACAGGACAAAATGAAAATGACACTATTAATTTCAAATATTTTGTAATAGTTGTTAGTTGACCAGTCTGGCGGCCTGGTAATAAATGGTAGTTAACATAATTAAAAAATATTTTATTTAATTTGGGAAACATTCTATTTATTTATTTATAAGATAGACTCAGAAAAGCTTTTAATGTAAATTTAATTTTTTTTTAGAATTCTTTATAAAAATATTAACATACATGTGTCTTAACTTAAAAATACGTGACCTTATGGGGTATATTGATCAATTACAAATAATGCTTAGCGAATCGCGGTGTTGTGGTTGGTCAAATGACTGATTTTGTAAAAAAACAAAGAAATTATCTCTTAAACGCCAGTATTATTACTTATAATGCCTCTAATAAAATTGTTTGCCGATGATACAACAATCGCATATTTTGCTAACAGTAATGGTGAAATTTAAGACAATATTAAATATGATTTAAACATTGTCTTTGAAGGGTTACAATTTAATAAACTTACTTTAAATTTAAATAAATCGTCCTACATAATTATTAGCAAACAACAAATAAAAGATAAAATTCCTTATATATTATTTAAAAATAGAAAAATATATTATTCTACTAGTATAAAATTTTTAGGATTATATATTGATGAAAATTTAAGTTACAGAAAATATATAGACTATCTTCGAAATTATTTATCACCTTTAATAAAAATTTTGTTTAAGATTCGAAATTTTATACCCTTAAAATTGCTTAAAATATTTATTATAGTTTAGTATACTCAAAATTACAATATTTAATTTCAGTATGGGGTTCAGCAAACTCAAAAATATTAACACCTTTAAAAAGACTTCAAAATAAAATTATTAAATGTATTCATAAATTACCATATCTTGAACCAACAATTAATTTGTACAAACCAAATAATTATTTTTATATTAATCATATATATAAATTAAAAACATGTATATTCATTCATTCCCTCAAATTAAAAGAAAAAAATTCAAATATCATACTTACAAATATTAGTAACTTACATGGGCATAATACTAGACAAACAGATTTTTAAGAACTAATTCAAATTGAAAGTAATGAATGGAATGAGATCAATACTACAATTAAAATGTACAATAATCTACCAATAAGAATAAAAAATTAAAAAATATCACTGTTTAAAATACATATAAAAAAATATTTAAAATTAATTTGACTGTTTTATTAATGAGTTCTTGTTAAAGTTACATATTGTTATTTTTTTAATGTCATATACCATAGTAATTAACTGTATAGTTGGTTGGGAATTAAATAAATAAATAAAAAAAGCGTTTGTGCCTATTGCTTCTATTAACTAAGAGTGGTATTACTTGGTATTTATAGTTTTTTAGGTCTTATTTAAATGTTTTTTTTTATTTCAGGCCGAAAAAATAGAGAATACGAACAAATATTGCCAGCAGTTCAGTGTCAAGCACATAATATTTAAATTCCTGAGGCCACTTTCTAAAGAAACGATAACGGTATGTCTTTTAGGTGACCGAACGTTATTAACAAAACAATGAAACAATAAAGTGAGACGCACTTACAAGATCTTTAATTACTAGATTAAATAATATTTTATTAAGTAAAAACAAGGTTTAAGGTAAAAAAGATACAATTGCTCAAGACGTCAAATAACCCCTCTGTGAATAAAACATTACACCTAACAAATATACAGTCCATAGCAACAAATAAAGCTGTCATAATTACTGTCATTGTGGATATGTGTGGTTTTTATGAGGGGTCATTTCAAACCTCATTGCCGTAAACTGAGTGAATTATGCAAGAAAATACTATGATCCACAATAATATTTTTTGCTGGCTTTTCAAAAACTTTGGCCTAGAAAGATTTTACTGCCTTTTAGTTTTATTCTTTAATTTTTGTACAACAAAATATTTAGAGTAAAAAACAAAATTGCAAAATTGCAAAACAATTATTTTTTGATAAATCCATTTTAAAAATTTAACGACATTAATTTACAGATTCAGAGATATGTTTTAAATATAAGTAAAACGTTAACATTTGTTTTATGCGTTGTAGCTAAGCTTAAAATCTACAAATATATGGGCACGTCAGAATTTTCGTAATTTCTAGAACTATTAAGGAACGGCCACAGCAAAAAGGAAAAATATATGGTACAATAACAAAAAGGTTAAAAACTTCTAATAAAAGGCTATAATTAATAACCAAACAGATGTCAAAATACCGTTTACTTTAAATTAGAAAAAACAAGTATTTCTTGGTATTATTGTATTTTTCTACAGGACTTTAATTTAGTGATTTGCAGCAAATGTAATGAAAAACAAAGTTTAGTTAATTTGTGATTTACCGCAGTTTAGCCAAATTTTAAAATATTTCACATATATTTATAAATTTATTTAATCCTATTATAAAATGATAAAAAAATTGTTTCTTAAATACGTCCGACAGAAATTGTTGCATAAAATAAAAATTTCATTTAAAAATATAATATACTTTAAGTCCAAAATTTCTGTCAATGACGCATCGCTTGCCTTTAGAGTGCCCCGGGTTGTGCGGAGTCAGGGGAATCAATTTCAATGGCGTGTGCATTTCAGAAAATGAATGATAAAATTTCGTCAAAACATGAAAATATTTTTTACAAGCAAAAGTTATTTTCTCACTTTTTTATTAACCCTTTAAATTAGTAACAAGCCTATATTAGTTTGGATATTATTCGGATTAATGAAAAATGTATTTTTTTGCTAAATTTTGCACACCTCCTATTTTGAGGCCATAGAACACAAATTTGAGTTTTTTTGGCGATTTCTCATAGTTTTTCCAAAAAAATCATTTTTTACTTTAACTTTACTTTCTCCGATTTTATTTTGCTGCATGAAAAAAATAATATAATTTCAGTCTAATTATAAATTAAAAAAGACGTAAAAACAGAACGATAGACAATTCAAGTTAGACCGACTTGCCAATTCACCACCGATCTTGCAAATTTAATATTAAATACGATATTTGCACCCATTGCTTAATCAAAAATATCCACTATATAAGGAACACGAAAGCCCTGAAATTATCAGCTTGTAGAATTTAATAACTATTTCGGGTCTTTCAAGTTCCATATTTAGTGATAGTTTTGATCAAACATTGCGGGCCGAGCAAAGCAAGGTTCGCATACCTTATAAAAATGTCATTAAGAAAACTATTACAACTTGGCAACAGGTCAACATTTTTAGAATTTCGAGTTGAATTCGGACTTAAACGTTTCTACCTACTTGTTATTGAAAATTAAGGTTTTTTCCGTACTTTTTGAGTGATTTTTTTCTTATATTAAAATAGTACGAGTTTTTTAAAAAAATATGTTTTCGTGCAAATGACAGAATTTAAAGGAATATGTCGTAAAATGTAATTAAAAAAATTAATTATTATTCTTTTAAAATACTATAAGAGGCGGCCAAAAAACAACTTCTGATTCATGTTTAACAATCGAAAAGTAGAGAGTGTGCAAAAAATAGCGAAAAAATCGCATTTTCCAGTTATCCGAATAATTACTTATATTGTTTATTTGCCTTTTAAAACTCTGAATATCGTACGCGAAAAAACTTTTATTACAAGTTGCACATATCTCTGCAGCATCCAAAGTGGTTAGTTCAGGATTTCGTTCCCGAATCCCATGGTAAAATTTTTTAACCATTATTCGTTCTTTAAACATTAACTAAGTTTTTTTTTTAGGAAATGAAGAGACTTTGTATTTCGAGCAAATTTTTATTAAAAAATCCTAGCAGAGCGCTCTCGGTAAAACCATCATCAGTGCTATCTGTAAGGAAGAAATGAACTTTAAAAGAAAGATTGAAAATTTTTGTTAGAATATTTTAAGGGAAATTTTCAAAAAACTGTATTTTAGTGATTTTTTTTTAATTTTAAATTGATTTTACGTGAAATTAAAGATTAAATATAGGAAATTAATGTGAAGTGGTGAATTTAGTAGACTTAGTGTGGAAAAGAATAAGCAAAAGAAAAAAAATTTAAAACTTACTCGTCGTCAAGCAGGAGCCGCAGCAAATTTGAACCAACAAAACATGTAGAGGGCTTTAATAAAATATCACATTATTACACAAATTAAAATAAAAGTCAAAAAACATTAATATTTGTTACATTTTCCCTTATTAAAGGGTGAAATTTAAAAAACTATACCATTTTGTGGAAAGACGAACATGTGATTATGTTAGGTTAGGAACCAGTTGTACTGACGTATAAAAAAGGATAGACAACCATTTTAAAGGGTATAGAAAAGGATGCACTACTCCGAGGTTATTTGGAGTGTGGTTGTTAAGAATTTATTATGTTTAAAGGCTATGTTAGAGAAATAAAATTAAAATACCATTTTAAATAATGATTATTTGTTATAACTTTAGTATAATTAGGAAAAAACTTTGCTCCTGAATAGGATCGTAATTTGTAGTAAATTATGACAAATGTGAAAAAATTTTGAAAAACGAGAGGTGCGTTCAAGAAATCAGATTGAAATATTTTATTTTTACACTTTTAATATAACTAAGAAATTCTTAATTCTAAACAGGAACGTAAATTATAGAGAACTATGAAAAATTTGAAAAAAAATATTTTTGTTTGAAAAACGTTACAAAGTGAAGATTGGAAGTGTTTTGAAAAATTTAAAAAGAAAAAAATTGAAAAAGAAAAAATTAAAATTTAAAGGTCCCCAACTCATTCTTCTGACATTCCCAGGGGTCTGCCAAAGAAGCTCACGAGGTTGGGAAAATTGTAAAGGATATGTTAGTGGAGTTAGAAAGGAAGCGGTTGCATTGTTTGATAGGGGGTTATTATGGTTATAGGGAGGACATAGCGGAGAAGGAGTGTGAGGTTCTTTGAGACCTCCAGGAATGGAGGCAGGCAGAGTGCAGCAGACAAATAAAAAATTATTTTAAATTAATTAACTGTTATGTTTGGGTCGAAAAGATTGTTTTAAATTAATTGAATGGCTTTTTGAATTGTTGAAAGGAATATGGAAATCATGTAATATACAAAGAACAAGGAAGTAATTTTTTTCAATTCAATTTTCACTTTATAACGTTTTTAAACAAAAAAAATCAGTAAAATACAGTTTTTTGAAAATTTCCCTTAAAATATTCTAAAAAATTTTCAATCTTTCTTTTAAAGTTCATTTCTTCTGTAGATAATGAGGTTTTACCGAAAGCGCTCTGCTAGGATTTTTTAATAAAAATTTGCACGAAATACAAAGTTTCTTCATTCCCTAAATTCTAACGTGCACACAGCCACAACCAAGTTTCAAGTTTTTTTTGTTGGCGGATTACTAGTTAAAGGTTGGTTAATAATCAGGTCATTGTCTAGAAAGTGGCCGCAACTCCAAATTTGACCAAATTTGGTATACGGGGTTTTTTTAGGGCGTTGATCACGAATCTGAAAAAATTATTTAGCGAAAACGTTTCGTTTTCGAAATATCCGTCATTAAATTTAAAAATCAAACTAACTTTATTTGCACTATATTCTCCCTTCTTTTTTTACACAATTTTTGATTTTTACACCAAAGTGGCACACAATGTTTTATAAACACCTTTTAAAAACTTTTTTAATGTTAATTTTACACCATTTTTCCATTAAATTGCCAAATATCACGTTCAAACACGGCGGCCATGTTTACTTAAAAATTTCCTATTGTATACATGGTTGCGGCTTTTGAAAATGAATTTTTTGAATAAAATTAAATAGGTCAAAAATAAATATAAAAACAAGTTTTTAAAAGGTGTTTATAAACTATTGTATTCCAATTTAGTGTAAAAATTAAGAATTTTGTACAAAAAAAGGAGGAATAGTGTAAATAAGGTTAGTTTGATTTTCAAGTTTGATGATGGATATCTTGAAAACAAAAAGTTTTTTTTCGGATTCATGATCAGGGCCCCAACTAGCCCCGTATACCAAATTTAGTCAAAATCGCAGTTGCGGCACTTTCTAGACAATTACCAGATAAACAATAATAAAATTAGGAAATGAAGAGACTTTGTATTTCGTGCAAATTTTTATTAAAAAAATCCTAGCAGAGCGCTTTCGGTAAAACCATCATCAGTGCTATCTACAAGCAATAAACGAACTTTAAAAGAAAGATTGAAAAATGTTGTTGGAATATTTTAAGGGAAATTTTCAAAAAAACTGTATTTTAGTGATTTTTAATTTTTTTTTTTATTATAATTTATTTTGCTGAAATTAAACATTAAATATAGTAAATCAATGTGAAGTGATGAATTTAGTAGACTTGGGATGGAAAAGAAAAAGCAAAAGAAAATAAAAGTTCAAAACTTACTCGTCGTCAAGCAGGAGCCCAGCAAATTTGAGCAACAAAACATTTAAAGCTTCTTTAAAATATCACATTATTACACAAATTTAAAATAAAAGTCAAACAACATGTATTTTACATTTTCCTTATTAAAGGGTAAATTTAAATTTTTAAAAAATATATCCATTTTGTGAAAAACGAACATGTGATTATGCTAGGTTAGGAACCAGTTGTACCTGACGTATAAAAAAGGATAGACAATCATTTAAAGGGTATAGAAAGGAAGTAATTTCTCCGAGGTTGTTTGATGTGGTTGTTAAGAACTGTAAAATTATTATGTTTAAAGGCTGTGTTAGAGAAATGGAATCAAAAAACAATTTTAAGTAATGATTATTTGTTAATATAATAATTAATAATAAAATTGGCACAAAACAATATCTATACAGGGTGTTACAAATTCGATGCATTAGCATTGCTATCTTGGTATATATAAGAGATAGAGAGTTGTTTAAATTAAGGCAAAGTTGCGCATTTTTATGCTCAAAAACTTTTTAAAAAGAAATTTAAGAAATTCCGTTTACTTCCGGAGATATCCGCAGAAAAACAAAAAATTCAATTTTTTTTTTTATTTTTTTACGACTTTATTACTGAGTATTTTGAAAACCCAAGAGCACTTTCCAATGGCAATTTTTTATGCTCTTCAAGAAAATAATCTTATTTTTCCGATACAACGTTTCGTTTTTTAGATACCAACATCAACTTAATTTTTTTAAATACGGACATGGATCCTTTTATTTTATTTTTGGATAGCTTTTGATCTCCAAAAATTAATGATGTATCACAGTTGTAGCTAAAATGTTTGCTATAGGAGTTATTTGAAGTTTTTTAAAAATTGTTTCTTATTTCAAAATAAAGCCTACTTTTCATTTTTTAAAAAACTTCAAATAACTCCTATAGCAAACATTTTAGTTACAACTGTGATACATCATTAATTTTTGGAGATCAAAAGCTATCCATAAATGAAATAAAAAATCCAGATCCGTATTAAAAAAAATAAAGTTGATGTTGGTATCTAAAACAAAACGTTGTATCGGAAAAAAAGATTATTTTCTTGAAAAGCATAAAAAAGTGCCATTAGAAAATGCTCTTGGTTTTTCAAAAACTCAGTAATTAAGAAATAAAAAAATAAAAAACATAATTGAATTTTCCATTTTTTTCCGGATATCTCCGGAAGTAATCGAAATTTTTAAATTTCTTTTTAAAAAGTTATTGAGCATAAAAATGCGCAACTTTGCAGCTTCGTCGGTTGGGTGGCCGGTATTAAATGAGTCACTGACAGAAATTTTTGAACTTTAGGTATAGATTAAGGTTTCCAGATAACACACAGTTTATAAACTTCTAAAGGACAAACAACAAAACATATTTTAATAATCTGTATTGTTAAAGTTACACAATAAATAGTATACCGACTGCACAGCTACTTTAAGAAAGCTTTTAAAGTTAAACAGTGCAAATGGGGTATATCATTACCTCAAGCTGGAAAGAGTTTCATTGTTAGAAGTCGAATCGCTTTCATAACGACATACATTTCTTCTGCATTTCGTATCTTAATATTTGCTTATGGAGTGCAGTTGGATTTTGAGAGCCCAGAAAACGGAAGCTTGGCATAGGGAAAAATAAGAAATAGTTATCGTCAAATAAAACATAATATGGCAGGCTAAAATAAAAAGAAAGTAAAAATTAATAACGAACGTTATGTAATATTGACATTAGTAGTAGTAGTAGTTTTTTTTTACATTATCTACCTTTATCTCGCTTTCTAAAAATTAATTATTCGTAAAATTTTATTAATGTTGCTTTGAAAAAAAAAAAATAAACATATATAATAAAACTTAGTATTACATATATTTTTTATTACTATCCTAAAAAAAAAAATTTCCCACTTAAAAAGCAAGGTTAACCCCCTAGGAAAAAATATTTATTATCTTCCCTAAAAAATAAAGCTTTTTCTACGACTGTTTATTAATTTGCTTATTATTAACTAATTTTGAATAGATAATAAAACTTTTTATCTACCAGTGATTAATAATCCATTACTCACGGGTTCGATGACCTCTACATAGTAGCATTAAACGCACGTATACACGTCTTTAAGAGTCAATAACCACTGTCTAACATATCTAAGTTTTAAAAAGTCGACCTTTAATAATTGTCAATATCGAAAAAAATAAGAATTATTAACAACTTTCATTTACCTGAAGAAAAAAAGTTTATCTTTCACAATCCTGTGACCTTATAAGATAGTGTATAAAAATAATAGTATGCTTTACCTGACAGAAAAATTGCTGGTTGACATCTGTTTTCACGGTACTATGACAACAATGATATTCACAACTGACGGCATATTTTGTTTAGGCCTGGTATTTTACTTTTTGTCCGAATTTCCAGTTTGTCACAACAATTGTTATTATAATTCAAAATAATTTTATTCTTAATGAAAGTCCGCTAATAAATAAATTAAAAGTTTTAGTTTGTTCAATAAATACCTAGAAAATTTCCTATAAGAATAATGGCTAAAATCAGTGACGACGAAATGGAAACTGGCACTCCACCCGAAATTACAGAAGCAGCGAACACGGCGTGCTACAATTTATTACCAGAAAAATCAAGAAGCAAATAGGAAGCCGCTTATAATTTGTTTATGGACTGGAAAAAAAAACCAAAACGCCAATTTATTTTCCGAAAACGTCGTCTTGGTTTATTTTGAAGAACTTTCCCATAAATATAAGTCTTCTTCCCTATGGGCACACCATTCTATGTTGAGAAGCACCCTAGGATTAAAACATTATTTTCAAATAGAAAAGTATTCGAAACATAGAGCTTTTTTGAAAAGAAAGTCGAAGGAATACCATGCAAAAAAAGCAAAAACATTTACCTCTGAGGAAATCCATAAATTCATCGATGAGGCACCAGATAAATATCATCTCGTAACTAAGGCTACAATTCAAAAATACAACGCATCTACCCTTCTTTTAATTATGTTTATTTTTCTGAAACTAAAGGTTGCATTAATTATGGGGATTGCCGGCGCTTGCCGCAGTACTAAGTTGCGTTAAATGAACATCACCGACATAAAGGGTCTAAGATCAGCGTTTTTAGTACATACCAAACACAAAAACTAAAATATTCAGAAAATTTACTGTCACTACAGTAAAGCATTAAATCGAACATTTTAGATCGAGTGGAATTTTATTTTAGTTTTTATTCAAATTTGTCATCGTAAACTTAAGTTTCAGTTTTCGCAGTGGGATATAGTCTGTATATCGTTATAGCTTTTGACGGACCATACCCCAATAAACCTTTGACGATTTTATTACTTATTATTATTGGGTAATACCATTTGTTTATATGGGCAGGGGTGGGCCAGGTATTTCTTAAGAATTAACCATTTGGCATATAATTATTTTGGCTAATATTTTAGTGACATTGTTAAATGACCGTTTTTACTGTGCGTTTCATATAAGTTGTTTTACGAGAATATAACTATGTCGCGTCGAAATCATTTGTCACTAGATGCAAAACAGGTTGTGAAAAATGTGTATGAAACATTAATTAGTAGAGGTCTAATTAACGAAGAAGCTTTAAAACAAACCTGTCTACTTATAAAAACTCCAATGTCATCGATAAGGGATATTATTATAAGTGAAGAATTGAACAAAAAGAAAAAAAAACGTAGTGATTTTCAATCTCACCATATAGGCAATAGTGATCAGGACCTAATAAGAAGGAAAATATATTGTCTTTATAAAAGCGGAGTTATTCCTACTCTGGATAAACTGAAAAAAAAAGAGTTGTTGTAAAATGGGATTTAAATACCGCAAAATAGACAAAAGACAAGTAGTAATGGAATCGCACAGAATACGCACTTGGAGATTTAATTACCTTCAAGAAATTAAAAGATATAGGTTAGGAAACAGATCCATAATTTACCTTGATGAAACATGGTTCGATACACACGACACAGTATCCAAAGGAAGGGTTGATTCCAGTAAAAACTGTCAGACGAAAGCACCTTTAAATAAGGGAAAACGTATTACCATAGTACACGCTGATTCAGAAGACGGATTTGTCCCAAACTGCTTGCTGTTGTCTGCAAAGAATATAATGGATTTGAGCTTGGATTATCATGAGGATACAAGTGCAGAACTTTTTGAAAACTGGTTTCAAAATTATCTTTTAAAAAATACTCCAAAAAACAGTGTTATTGTCATGGATAACGCAAGCTACCACAGCAGTTTGCTACACAAAGTACCAGATTTATTTAGTTTAAAAACTGAAATCCAGGAATATTTGTTAGAAAATTATATTTATTTTGAATTAACTTACAAAAAAAACGCAACTTTTGGATGTCCTAAATTCATATGCAATTAAAAAACAATTTGTATGTGATAATTTGGCTGAACAGGCTGGGCATACTGTCTTACGGCTTCCTCCGTATCACTGTATGTTTAACCCCATAGAGCATTTGTGGAACCAAGTAAAATCAAAGACTAGAACAGAAAATGTTACACCTACTTTAAGTCCCAGTGTTATAAATTTGAAAAAATGTAATTACTAACATATCAGTTGAGAGTTGGAAAAATTCATTACAGCACAATATAAAAATTGAGGATTCTTACATTTTTATCCAAAACAACATACATCCTATTGTAATTAATCTTACTGATGACTCTGATAGTGAAACAGAATTAAATTTAGATATTTAGATTAAAAATGTAATTATGTATAGATAATGCGGCTATAAATTTATTAAAACTTTGCATATATTTAATTTCTTAATGTAATTTTAAGATTTTACTTACCTAAATAAACAATAAATAATAAATCTTTATATTATTAAAGTCCGTCCCTAATGTTCTGTCCTTTTATACCTACCGATCCGCAGTTTTATTGCTGTTGGCATAAATGAAGGCAAGAGCTAACACGGTATACTTTGAGACAGACTATACCTTATTCACTATCTTGGAAATAAGGGTGTAATTAGTTTATCTCCAGAAGTAGAAGGATTATGAAAATTTTGTTAAGAGGTATTTTTAAGATAATAATATAATTAACAATTTTTCTTACCATTGTAATAAAAAGGGATAAATTAAAACAACTTTAAAATAAGGAAATGTATTCTCCTTTATATATATATATATATATATATATATATATATATATATATATATATATATATATATATATATATATATATATATATATATATATATAGTCATAACTTGTTTCTGGCACTTTTTTTAAGGAAAACTTCTAGCAATTAGGTGTGAGCTATCTTTATTTTTTTTTAAGGGTTTTTTTGAGATTTAAAAGTAAAACAATAAATATGTGGTGAGGTACTCAAGTTTATATTTTTTTTGGTTGTATCTACTTTTATTTTATTTTTAAATTGGGATAAACCGTTTTTTACCTTTAAAAACTCACCCCTTCCACTTCCCGAGCTTAGATCGCCAGTAAATTATTTTTTCATTCATTTTTGTTATATTCTCTTTCTTTTGCAACAAGTTTCATCCTACTTTTTTTTTTGTTTGGTTTAAAAAATTATCGACCCTGGTTTAACTCTGC